>APFE030017972.1:37381-52109 GCA_000404065.3 Pinus taeda
GCCTCTCTATTTTCGACCAGGGATGAGTAAGAGATCATCATTCTCCAAGTGGAAGCAGGAACTATCAGAGAGAGGACATTAATCAAGATCCCATAAGATGACTCACCTCTCTGTAATCATCTATATATGGATCCCTCATCATAGAGATCTAGGCGCTGGAATTTTGTATCTTATAGAGAAGTGTTGTTGGTTTTCTGGTGTACATTCATATTGTTGGGTGATCTAAGCTTTGCTTGAGGTGAAGAAGGGCTTCCTAGCTGGAGGATGATGCTAGGTCAGAGCACATGGTTGTAATCCTCTTGCCACTTTTCATCTTAATAAAGCTATTCTTGTTTCCTTCCATATTCTTGTGTACTTGTTTATATATGCATTTACATGGTTAATACACATTTGATCTTGTATTATTTATGAATTTAGATCCTTGTTTCTTCGATAGTAGTATGTTGCTGTGATTCCACAGGTTCTTTTGAAGCTAGCAGACAAAGAAGAAGCGACGAAGCTCTATCAAGAAGGAGAGGGAATCAAGCGCAAGACTCAGGTTGGTCTTCTTGGTTCTCTTCTTGTCTATTTTCATAAACGGAAACAATAGTAGAGTTTGATTGTTTGTTTCTAAGATAGCCACCCATCTTAGTGGGAATAGCAGCATCCGAGTGGACACTGTTCCTGGATAACACATAGGTTCATTGTATTTTGTTGTAGAAGGTCCTACTTCTTATTCTTTGTAACCGAGGCCAGTTCTGTAATTGTAAGATCGTTGATTGTTGATGAGTTATACCAATGCCCTTGACTTGTTGGCATAGTTTTGGCCAATTTTTCCCTTCTTCACTTCCTTGCGCAGCAAGACTACTTCGGATTCTAATGCTTCCCTTTCTTGGTTTCTTTCTTCCAACTTATTTTGAAATGACTCTTCAATACATTTGTGTACTTCAACTTCAATTTTGAGACCTTGAACTTGTTCTTCAAGAGTATTGGAACGGATCTTCTTAGTCTTGAGCTCTTTTATAAGCTTGATTACCTCCTTAGAAAATTGTTCTATGGTCAACCCTTATTCTTCGTTGTTTGATACCTCTTGTTTATTATGCTTGGCCATAAACAATGCTCTCTCATTGGCTTCTTCTTTACTATCACTGTCTTCATCGGATGATGAGCTATCTTCTTTAGAGAGAAAATTCCTTTTGAGTCCTTTATTCTTGCCTTGCTTGTTGAATTTCTTAAAGCCTTTCTTTCCTTTTGAGTTTCCATCACTTATGTTTGGACATTTTGCTGTGAAATGCCCAACCTACCAACAACTGAAACATATTAATGGAAGTTGACCTTTGAATTTTCCCTTACCAATTTTTAGTTTTCTCGTAAAGTAAGCATATTCTCCATATGAAAAACCACCTTCATCATCTTCCTTTTCTTCACACTTGTAGGTGCAAGTGTAGTTCTTTGTCTTTTAAGGTTGTTTGTCCTTATTTGTTTTCTTAGATGAAGTGAACATAGTTTCTAGATGCGAAGTACCCTCTTCTTCATCAAATCTCATTTCATATGCTATGAGAACTCCATGTGATTCCTCTTTGCTGACTTTGTCCAGATTTTCATTGTATTCTAAGACCGATACCTTTGGGTTGAATCTTCCCGGAAACGTTCTAAGAACCTTTTGTATAATAGTCTTCTCATCAACAGGCTCTCCCAATCCTTCCAAAGTGTTGGTTATTTCATCAACGTGTTGGAAGTATGCAGCAATGTTGTCATCTTATTTCATTTTGAGTTTCTCAAATTTTTCTCTGTAGATTTGAAGCTTTTCTTCTTTGACATTTGAGTCACTTGCATATATACTCTCAAGCTTGTCCCATACATTTTTGGCAGTTTTACAACCCAACACCTTATGATAAGCAGATTCAATAAGTCCACTGATAATAATATTATTTGCTTTTACATCATTTACCAAATTCTTCTTACCTTGTTCATTTGTGCTTGATGTAAATCCATTTTGAATAGTGTCCCATACTTCGTAACCTTGTGCCAAGAGATAGACCTCCATTCTTCCTTTCTAGAGTGCATAATTAATTTCATTGAATAGAGGTACACCATTCTTGGTATTCTCCATGATCTCCTTCCAGTTGTTAAACTTCTATTAAAGGAACCACGCTCTGATACAAATTATTGGAAAATACTAAGGGGTGGGGGGTTGAATCAGTATTCCTTAGCAATTAGCCTTTTAAATATTTTCAAAGCATTATTTAATCTTCAATTATCATTAATGTTTATGCAGTAGCAATAGTGAATAAAATAACAAAGGAGGCACAAAAATTTTAGGTGGAAAACCCCCTATAGGTAAAAAACCAATGAATGCTTTTCTAATAATTCTTTAATCTTCAAATCCAATTGAAAAGAAAGCTCCAAATTCCTATAATCTATAAAAGCATTCTTCTCCAGCTCCCACTGGATGGATGCTCCAATGCCCGGGATTCTTCAGTAGTCAACTGAACGGATGCCCCAACACCAAATGAGATACATCTCACCCTAGCACCACCCTACCACCTTGAAGTTTTCACAGGCTTGAACCTATTGGTGACTTCATGCACCAGCCTAGCACCAACCTAGCACCCTATAGAATACTAAAAGAAGAATGGACTCCCCTATTAGGGAAAATGGTCCACTTTACAATGATATAGAATGATGTAGAAGAAGACGACACACTAGGCCATAATCCCAACTATGACACAACCACCTAATGATGATCCTATACCTCTTGACACTTCCTCTTAAACTCTTGGTAGATAGACACTTGTACAAATTTTACAAATATGCTTTTACAATGACTCTGTACAATGATACTTTTACAATGTTTGTATGCAGTGTTGCCCACTTGAAGACTTCATGTGGTGAACTTCTTGTTGTTGTTCTGCACCTTGATTGTTTCTCTTGTCATGCTACAATTTCACATTCTTCAGAACATTATATTATGCATTGATTCTTCTCTTGATGAATATATAATACCTCCAAAAAGTCTTCAAGGAAATACCCATGACATTATAATAGAAAAACTTACCTCATCCTGCAAAGCGTATGTCAGTGCTGAACAAAAACAGCAAATTAAAATACAAAGAACCTAATGAATTTAAGAGATGAACATGCATATATAGAAGATATTCACTTGTATCTTACCTTTGCTGCATCTTGCTCGTTCTGCCCTAGAAGGTCTGGTCCTTTGCACCCCTTGACAACACTTGATCTAGTTTTACTTGCCTTCTAGGAGCATGATATTTAATCTGATGTATCTATGTGATTTCAGATCCCCAACATGTGATCTTCAGTATTATAGAATCCCTCCTAGTCTTCTTTCTAATGCCATAGGTTAGAGCTGATTTGCACTCTTTAAGACAAAGTTATATCCAATCTCTCACAATGTCCTAATTATGGACTAGTTCAGTAGAGAGAAATTTTACGACGTGCCACGTGTCACTGTTTCCTCCTTTGGTTATGAAATCGGTATACAGAAAGATATATTGTGTACTAGCTACCACTTTTTATAGAATTCCAATCCTCTTCTCAGAGAAAGAGATATGATGATTTTCCCAAGGTCACTTCTTTGAGATGAAATTATGCAACCTGCAAAAACCCTAACTTCCATAGATCATATGTCTGAAAATACAGCAAACCAAGATCTAAACTTCGGTCATGATGTTCATCAAGATTGCGAATCAAATGGGTTTTAATTTCAGAATCTAAGACTTCGCATAAATGAAGTTATAGTGACAATGCCATGATCACTACTTTTGGAGGATATATGAGATTTCTTTTTATAGATTTGAGTGGGGCTTCTATAGAGAATGTTGGAGGGATTTTAGGAGCTTAAAAAATGATTAATTAATGACTATTCAATGACCAAAACCAATTATGAGTGTCATGCCACAACCCCATAGGATTTTAGCCCACTAACTGGGGTTACTAACTTCAAACATGAATATCTCACAAACCGTGAAGAATTACTTGGTGTGCCATATATCAAAGGAAACATCTCAACGAATATAATCTATCTAGAAGATCCTTGACTCCAAATAGAGTAAGTTGTCAAGTCAAAATTTCCTTGCAAGATCAGGGTAGCCCCTGGTGCTGCTTGGGTTGACATCAATGACAATCTCATATCATATTTAGATCAACAATTATAATATCATACAAAGTTATTTAACTTGGCACTTTGAATTCAAATGAAATGATAATTTTTCAATGTGTCCTCAATATGGTCACCACTATGTTATCGTTCTGTGATTTTGAAGATTGGGAAGACAACATTCACAAAAGATACATCAAACCACTTATGAGTCTAGGATCTAGCCTTCCTGGATTCAGAGAGGACTCTCTCTATGTAATTGCGATTTAACTTTGTTTTTAGTGCTATAATGTTTTAGGCTAGATATTAAGAATAAAAATATTGTTTGATTTCTTGTTCATTTGGTTGGAGAAAGATCAGTTTTTTTAATATTTTCCATTGGGCTATGGAGTCACAGGCTAGGTGGTAGCATCAATCTTACAGAGTGTTTGCAGGGCAAGCTAATTTTTCCTACTAGATATTTAAAGTAGAGTGATAAATGGAATGATATTAGTTAGGATGAAAAAGAATTCAAGTATTTTTTAATCATACTTCATAGGAAAACATATAGATTGTAAACACAGATAATAGTAAGTTTCTCCAACAGCATATCTTAAACTATAATTTCTGCTTCACAATAAGAATGAAAGATGCATGGATGGATATATAGAAATACATTAAACATAGAAAGAAACACATCATCAGGTCAAAACAGATCAAGTATCCTATAAACTATTCTTTTTGTTGATGCTCTAGCCCAAAATTACAATGCTCCAAATAGAAAAATCATTCTAATGACTAGGGTCCAACCTCTAATACTCCCAATGCATAGAATATTTAAACAAAAACTACAATGATTTTCCTTGTACACTTGGCAATATATTATTTATTAAATGAAGGAAAAATTGACTAATGTAGCTAAGGAGTGGCCACGCTGAGAAAACTGGGGCAAGTGTCCCTCTTTTCTGGGATGTTGTTGCCTGAAGTCTTAAATTGACTGGAGTGGTTCTGCTGACATGGCTAGTGCTAACTCATGCATATAACATCACTCTATTCATCCTTGTCTCTTTCTTCCTAGTAGTCACATAAGTCACTCCACGCTTCCCCCTCTGGGATCTTGATGTTGGTTAATCTTCGATAAACCTCATCAACATCAGTGTATTTGGAAAATTATGGCTTGACCAAAAACACATGATTCAGCTCATGTTCAATGTAAATTTGATTATTGATTGCTTCCAGTAAATCCTTTCCTGTTATGTTCCCTTTGATCTTGGATAGATTTGTAGCATTTGTGGCTATGCCCTATAGTTTCTTGACATAATCCCCGTTGTTCATGAGTTTGTCATTTATAACAAAAAAAGAGGGAGGGCCCTTTTGATGTAGAGGCTGCATTATGTTGAAAAACCTATTGACTGTTAGCTCTAGAACTTGGCATTTTTCTTGAAGCTAAACATTTAAACTCTTCTTTGTCAGCACCTTTTTGACTTTTAGTATGGTCTCTGTCCTATCTGCTACTCCCAATTCTTCTAGCTCATATTTGTTTCTTTCATTTAGAAACTTGATAATTATGTTTTCTATTATTGGCATATCTCCCAACTCTGTATTGGTGGCTAAAATGGCTTCTTTGGCTTTCTCTACTAACTCTTTCTGCTCAAAAATAATTTGGATGCTAGGCCAAATTTCATGCATACGATCTATTACTTTATGAAAATTGATCTCCTTAATCCTCCATAGAGTATTTCCAATGGAGGATTATTTTTCTGATTTCTGAAGCTTTTCTATCAATGCCTTTTCTCTCTGCATCTCTACCAAATGATTGTTTTCAGCTCTTTTAATCTAATCTTGTAGCAATCCAACTTGGGATTCCATCCTCTTGATTTCTTCATTCTACAGATTCATTCCTTCCATAGATCTTGCCAACTGTTCTGCACTACTTCCTGCTCCTGTGGCTGCACCTGTTGGAGTAGTTACGGGTAGGGATATTAGAGGAATGGTTTCCACTACTGTGCTAGCCATCTGTGTTTCTTTGTCTTTCTAATGCACCACCTTTTCCATCTCTGTCTCCATATATTTGATTTGGATGGACTGCTCCATTATTAGTTTCATCATGTTAACCTTTATTCTCTTTGTTTCCTCTATTTCCTTGGTGAGCGGGTTATGTGTAGCAGGCAGCTTGAGCTACTTCTTTAGAACTACAATGTCTAACTCTTTCTTCTTTATTACTTCTTCAACTGCTTTTGTATCTGAGGGATCATATCCAATTTCTATTACTAAGTCTTCCAAAGACTTAATCATGGTGTCCTTTGACAATGATGAAATTTTCTCCATCTTCAACTGAGACCGAGGGTTTTAGAGGGCTACCTACATTTTGAATAAATTCATGGAAGTGTTGGTTAAAGTAGATGAAATCATTTCCCCTGTTTGCTTGTGCATCTCCAGCTGATCTATTGGATGGACATTCGTGACATCAAACTCAAAGGAAGTCTTCTTGTAGTCTGCTCGAGTTTTGGGCTCTGATGTTTGTGCCTCCAAAACTTCCATATGCATTTTTCCCTTCTCTTATTCAAAGGTAGAGAGAAGTTTGCCTTGTGCAGTTGCACTCTGCTTCCAAAACTAATCATAGGTGCTCTTCTTTAGTATTTCATTTCTGATTTTGATTTCTCTGAAGGTATAAAAAATTGTCTCTTCTTTCTCTTCAACCACCTTTGAAGATGACGACACTTGAAGATATTGTTGTCATTCTAAAATTGGAGTAGAAGGAAATGATTGTCCCCTAGCTGGGGAGGAATCTGGAATATCAATTATGTTGATCATCGTCTGCTATGGTGAACCTTTATCTATGCCCATGTGTTTTCTAGCTTTCTTCTTATACTTCAACCTAAATTCTTTCATGGGAATATTAGTTCCTCGTGACTAATCTTCTCTAGATCTCTTCCCTGTTATTCCTTTCTCTTGTTCTTTCCCCTTTTCATACCTTTCTTCAGTAATTTGTTTCTCTTGATGCGTGGATTTTTTGCACTGGAAGAGGAAATTACTTGCTCCTCAGCTTCCTATAATGTATCTGGCATCCAATATATTTGATTCATATATTTCTCGATTTCGGGCCTTTGAGTGTGGATGTAGGCAGTGGACTTGTTTTCCACCCTCTTCTTAGAAATAATGCCCCATGGGTCATAATACCATGTGTTGGGCTAATTTATTAACATAAATTAACACAAGTATTTCATTATCAATCCAGGTTTGTAAAACTTGGAGGCATGTCCACTGTATATGGTTATCAGATGTAGTCAAGATTAGAAGATAAAATATGAAGAACTAAGGAAGTAAATATTACAAATATAAATATAATTAAATAATTTCTAATTCACTTCTGCAATATATGTGAGATGAAGTGGCTCTTAACTTAAGAGATCCATTTGTGTCCTCCTTCTACAATATTGCTTAATGAATAGAAATAAAAAACCATTAATTGACAATAGTTTAAGATGTATAAATAAACAATAAAAGAGGCTCCTAACTTAGGAGATCCTTGATATTCCTCATCACAAAATAATTCATCATTATTCTATTGTTAGAAAGCTGGAATTGCATAAAACCACTTGAAAACAAGAAAGATGAACTCTAGTTTTTATTCATAAATTCAATAGAAAGAGGGCTCAACTTGAAGATTGTGTTGTCCCTTCACATCAAAATGATAAATAAACTAAGATTCACTAGAAAAAATAAACCATTACACATCAATTTAAGTAATAAAATCTGAAGCAAAACAAGTAAACAAATCTGAAGCAACTAGTTCATGAAAATCAAGCTAGTTTAACAATGAAGTGTACTTAGCTTTGAGTGGTGGGCCTCCACCCTTGCCTTGCACACTTGAAGAGGTTATAAACTAGTGTAAATTCAGTCAATCATCCACACAATTAAATAGAAAAATGAAAGTAGAACAGGTTCTTCAAATTAACTTCAAATATTCAAATGTCTCCACATAAATTATACAAATTCTACATGGCATAAGCCTTCAAAGTTTTGGCTTAAATAGAATATCATGAAACAAACTGATCTAAAGTATCTCTAAAAACTATATCTATCCATATCCACCTATTCAAGTCGAATCCATTCAATCCTATCACTAAAAATATGGAAAATCCCATGAAATCATAAAATTGCCCTATTTCCTAGGGATTTTCTGGAAGACTGGTCCTGTTTGACTAGCTTTAACTGGGCCTGATTTAGCTTGTTTTAACCAAACAAATTGGAGTTAGCTCAATCCTAGTTCCCAATATTTTCATAAATGTATCCAAATCGTGCCCAGGTGTCCTACAAATATGACACCCATATAGCTATTACGGGAATTTCTGTTTCTATCCAAAAGTTGCACTTGAAATTCAATTTTCATAAAAACTTATGGAAATTGCAAAATTAAAATTAAATACCGGAATATACATAAAATACATCAAAATGGGGTGGATTTGATGGAAAAGGGATGGAAATTATAAGAATTAATTATGTTTTCTTAAGAAAAATTGGACCAAAAATGAGGGCCAACATCTCCCCTTTGTTGATTTACAAGCATGTCCTCATGCTTGTTTCTTTCTCTTGGATCTCCTAACCTCTGCTGTGAATCCTGTGCCTGACCCTGATGCTTCCTGTCATGCTGCCTCAAACAGATAATCTATCGTTGTGTTGTGTTCTTCTTTATACATAGTAGCTTTGGCCTTCCGTTTCTCATATTTGTGCTTCCACATGTTCTTATCTTTAAGTCACTTGAATGCCTATTTGCAAAGTATATCATTCTTTCTCTTTAGTTTGCCTACCTCTTCAGTTAATTTTTCATTCTCCCTTACTAACTTTACATTATTTTTCTTGCATGCTTTATTTTCCTTCTTCAAGTGCTTTTCCATGATCTTGTTTTTTCTTGTTGATTTGTCAATTATTTGATTTTGCTCAAATGCAACTCTTTTTCTAGTTTATGTGTATCTTTTGCAAATGATGTGGCTGCCACATTATCAAAATATGAGTCTTTTTCTAGAGCTTCATCCTCTAATCTTTCGATTATATCTTCTACCTGTTTCTCTATAGAACATGTTTCTATAATTTGTAATTCTTGGTCCTTGCTACTTGTTTTTATTGGGCTCTTTCTCCTATGCCTCCTAGGAGTGGATATGATGGATGCTTCATTTTCAACCATAACAGTGTTGTTTTGCTTCTTAGACCTGGTTCTGGGATAAAGTGGTCAATTCATGACGCCCCTGGTTTCCTAATCTGTTTTGTATTGTTCCTCAATGACCTATTCTTCATGGTGGTTTTGGATTAAAACTCTCTCCAGATTATGCCCTGATTTTTTACTTGATGCTCTACAAGAATTTTTATTAGTCCTTGATGATAAAATTGAGCTTCCCTTGGTTTTTTCTCATTTCTCACTGAGTCTATCATCTTAATGAGACTTCGGGAGAAGAAATATGGCAGGTTTATTTTGACTTCTCCCTTAATGTGTTGGAGCAACCTGACATGATACAAATGTGCCGCACTATGTCCTCTATCACATGTGAAGAATTTTTGAATGATTAAGACTAGCTCTCCCCATGGCTCATTGAACCACTCCCTAGGTATGCCTTTAGCTCTTTCAAAGGCTCCCTTCCTGTTTTTTCTAAGAAGAAATTCCATGCTTTCTCCCTGAAATGTAGACCTTTATGATAGTTTTCCCCTGTCAATGGAATATCTAATTCCTGGGAGATGTATTTCAGAGTCAATGGAATGCTTAAGTTTCCTACCATTGTTTTATCCTAGGTATAGTTATTCAAAAACTCCCTGGTTATACCCTCACTGTGAGCATTAAACCTCTGTAGAAACCTAATAAGCCCTGCTTGATATAATTTTTCTACCATTTCCTTCTTCCATTGCTCAATTTGAAATTTCAGTTTTTGGTCGTCATGTTTTTTGAAAACCAGTGGATATACCCTTCTACTGTCATTAACTTCATTTTTGAAAATGAAAATAACAATCACTCATGCATAAAAATATTTTTGATTCAATGTGTAGTAGGGCTTACCTTTCTCCTGATAATCTTTAGAAGCAATACATTCAGGATTGTTTAGTCTCTATCTCACTGCAACAATGAGTCATTGTTCCTTTCAAAACTTTACCCTTTGTGAATAAAAAAAAAACAAACATCATGCTTATTCTGATGTAAAAACCATTCTTGATTATATTCATCTTACATCAAAACTATGCTCTATCCATATAAATGAAGTGTTCTTCTTTATGCTATCACCGTTTATAAAAAAATATTGAAAATCGAACTTTGTTTTAATTTTGATTTTTTTTTATATAATAACAAAATCATACCATAGCTCCTCTTTTTTATTTTCATTCTTCTTATAATTTTCCTATGGTTATCAAACTCACTTTTATGTCATATTGGACACATTCTCTCATTCACTTTGTAAAATTAAGGCCACTGTTTGTGCAATCAAGCCCATTATTTATGCAATCAACCATAAATATTTCAACTTAACACTTTGTCTCATTACCCAATATTTATTGAAAACACATGTTTATGTAATCAAAACTACAACTAAACACTATGTTTTATCTTGGTGAAAACATGTGTTTATGTAATCAAAAGTACAACTAAGCACTCTATTTCATTACTAAACTCGGTGAAAGCATTTACTTATGCAATCAAACTTTAACTAACATTGTGTTTCATCAATCAATTTGGCGATTTCATGAGTGAACATGGGGGATCTGAGTTGATTTACTTGCCTGCAATGAATTGCCTTGATAATTCTCTCTAGGTTGTGGCTGAACCAACCTACGTTTCATAATGGTTTCCATTGTTAAAATTTGTTCCAAAAACCTTATTTCTTGACTGATGGCAGACACAAAATTTAACAAATAGTAAATGGTGGTTGGAGTGCTTCTTATATCTTGGAGTCTAACTTGCGTTTTATTTAAAAATATTGATATTTTCTCATAAGACATCTGTTGCATTTATTGAGGGAGATCAAGCTTTGGTATTACCTTGTTGCTCACAAGATCTTCCTTAACTAACTCCGCTTGCTCTGCTAGTTTCCTCGTCTTATCCCTCAATCTACTCAGAGTTTTCTTCTTATCACCCCGATTTCCAACTACTATATCTCTTGCCTTCTCCCTCTCAGTTTGATTTACTCTATTTCTGTGTTTTCTCTCTCAAACCATTCACCTCAGGCTTGCAAATGTGCACTAATGGATTATGCAACGCTTCATTGTTCTCCTTGAGCCTGCAAATGGCTGTGATGGTGGAGAGAAAGTGATTTTTAAAACGTTCTGTGTGTAAAAATGGCGAAGGTCTATTGCATGAAATCTGTTGAATGCAAAACTCACAGTGTTGTTTTGAAACATTCACAGTTGTGTTTTCAAATTTTGGTTGATCATTCCACTTACTGCATCTTCTAACTGCTTCCTTAGTGGTTGTCCTTTGTTTCATTGTGGTGGTCCAGCATACCAACCCACAATACTTACCTCCATGTCTCGGCATTTATTACTTAACCTTTGACTGATGTATCACTCATTTAACCATATAGTCTGCATACCATACATTTCATTACCATTGGCTCGTATCGTTATTCATTTCATGGTGCATTGTGATTTGATCGTCACTTTAAATTTCATTATAGTTTGATTGCATGGTTTATAGTTTTAATGCATGGTCTTATCCCCATTTAAATGTCATTGTACCCACGTCTTATTCCTCCGAAACATTTCATAATGTTTGTTTGCATTGTATACTCATCACATGATTTGTATTATGATAACCCTTGCACTCAATAGCATCATTCTTATGCGCTTTAATTATAACTTGTCGAAATAAATTATTTCGATTTCCTTCACTTTGTCTTACTTCATAATGTGCATGTTTCAATATATGTCTTTTAATTTTAAAATGACCATGTTTAGGTCATATTTAAAATTAATTTCATCATACTAATCTTGTGTATGGTTTTGTAGGTTCTAGGGTTTCAACTATTGGACCCTCTATTTGAATCCCTTTTGCTTCTCAAAAGAAAAATACTTAGGTTTATGAAATGAAATGAAATGAAATGAAGATGGAATATGTAAATGGAATATGGAATATGGATGAAATGAATATTTGGAGGATGTTTATGGGATTAAATGTAGGATAATGGGTATTAATATATGAATAGGATAATATGATGAGGGTAGTGAAATGAATATGTAAGTAAAATATGCATGTCAGGTATTAACTCAATTTTAACTATCTCTAAAAAAATTCTAAAAAATTTTAAATTTCAAGAGAAAAACTTTGTACTAACTGTACTTTTACTACTTGATAGTATTTGATGTTGTCTTCTGGTCAAATGTCTTTGATGAATTTTCTAGGATAGATTGAAATGTAGACTTTATTTCTGCTTCATGTTCTTACAACCATCATTAATTCAGGTTCATTCATTATTGATGTCGTTCAGGTCCCTTATGCAATTAGTACTTGATGATTCAGGTCCCTACTATCATGTATATTTTTATGCAGTATGATACATGTTTTTTCGAATATTTCAGGTCCCTTCTACGCAATGTTTCTAATAATGTTTCAGATCCCTTCTGTGATACAATTCAAGTTCCTTCTTCAATTCAGTTGCTTAACTGAGCTTCTTTTGCAACTTCCCCCTTGCTTATCTGAAGACTTGTCCTCAAGTCTTGTTTTGTTTTGGCGGTTCATTCTGCAAAATAAAACTGTCGTGAGTGTAAAACAAAAATTGTGAATTCATACAGGCCAAACTAGTTGGTTTTCCTCTATGAATTCATGTTTTCTTTGTGCTAGTTGCCTGGTTTTCACACGCAAACTTTTTATTATATTTATTTATTCTTTTTGGTTTATATATAGATAATATTATATATATATATACTTATTATTATTTTTTAATCTTCGTGCAGGGAGTATTGGAAGGCATATCGTTATTCTATTCCATTACTTCCAAATTAGTCTCTTTTGTCATTTGTTTCATAAAATCTTATTTATTAATAGGCTTATTGTAGAAGTTAAACCTATGTCTATTACCTATAAATGAGACTCTTGATCAATTTTTTTTATCTGAATAGCTCCATTACCAAATATTTCTTCTATCTCTTATGGCCCCAGCCAATGAGTTGTAAACTTTGCCTTGAAATCATTGAATTTGGAGTCAAACAATAATGCTCAATATCCTTTGTTGAATGTCTTGTTCTTGATGAATCGATCATGCCATTTCATCATTTGTTGCTGCACCAGAGTTGTGTGTTCCACTGCTTGTTTTATTTGTTCATCTAGTTGATTCAATTCCATTATCCGTTATTGTTGTGCTTCAGACAATTCAAGTCCTAACTTTGTTTCTAAATTGAATGTGTTTATCTGAAATTCTATGGGTAACAGGACTTCTTTTCCATACACTAACTGGTATGAACTAAACCAGTTTTGTTTTTCCATGTTATTCTGTATGCCCACAGTGCATCTCTTAACTTTTCTGACCAGTCCTTCCTATTCATCTGTACTTTCTTCGTCATGATATTTTCCAGGACTTTGTTTTTTGACTCCACTTGTCCATTTTCTTGAGGATGGTACAACGTTGATTTTCTATGTTTGATCTTGTACTTCTCTGTAAGATCACGAACAGGTTTTGAAGTGAACTGTGTGCATTGGTCATTTACAATTTGTCTTGGTACCCCAAATCTGACAAATATTTCCTCAAAGAGGAATGTGACCACTGCGTTTTATGTTTCTCTTTCTAATGCCTTTGCCTCAACCCACTTAGTTACATAATCAATACATACCAAGATGTACTTCTTTCCATTTGATGGTGTATTTATTGGACCCACAAAATCCAAAGCCCATTGCTCAAATGGTCCTATGAGCACTTGTGGCATAAGTGGCATTTCATATAATATTATTGGCCCTCCTATTCTTTGGAAATTGTCACACCTCTTGACATAGGCTTTGGAGTCTTTGAAGATTGCTAGCCAGTAGTAGCCGAGTTGCAGCACCTTGTAGGTTGTCCGCTTGTCTACAAAATGACCACCACATGGCTTATCATGACATGTTTTCAAAATTTCTAATATTCATCTTCTCTAACACATTTTCTTATTATCATATCAGAGCTAGCATAAAAGAGATCACCATTCACCCAGCTATATCTGGAACTTTCTCTAATTATCTTTCATTTTTTTTTATTTGTGAACTGGCCTAGTAATTTTCTAGAAGATAGATAGTTTGCTATATATGCAAACCATGGTGTTTTGACTATTATTGCAAACAGATGTTCATCCAGGAAATTATCTGAAATAGGATTTGGATCACCAGGTGTATGAAGCCTTGAAAGGAAATCAGTTACACGGTTGTCTTTCCCTGGTCGATCTTGAATTTTAATGTTAAATTCCTACATTAACAGTAATCATCTTGTTATTCTATTGTTCTTGATTGCTTTTCTCATTAAGTATTTGTTTGCTAAATGGTTTGTGTGAATGAACACTTGGTAGCCTATTATGTAATGCCTGAATTTGTTTACCGCATGTACTACAACTAACATTTCTTTCTCTGTGACTGTGTAGTTCAATTCTGCTAGTGTTAAGTTTTTACTTATGAAGTATATAGCATAATTAACCAGGTTTTCTTTCTGTCCA
>APFE030017979.1:0-13995 GCA_000404065.3 Pinus taeda
TATATATATATATATGGGAGAGGTAGGAGCGGGAGGGGTGTTGTACAACCCTGACAAAAAAAATATAGATCATGTATGCATGGGGATTGGGAAATGCTTCAAATAATCAAGTTGAAGCCTTGTCTCTCTGGCAAGGCTACACCAATCATTTACAAAACGATCTGAAATCAAAATGGTGGTTGCAGGGATGGAGGCTTGTGCCGAGACTGATCAATAGTTGGGGAATTCCATTCAATGCAATAGGACATGCTCTGCATTTGACAAGGAGAAATATAATATTTTAAGGATTTGGATGAAGTAGTTAAAATTAAGTGTTATTTGCGTACAAGGAGAAATCGCTCTTAAAATGGAATTCTCTGGAACTAATGGAAGCGACGATAGTATGAAGGAGTAGGGGACACTTTCCACAGGAGACATAGCGACGATGGTGGAGAAAATCGGGGAGAAATCACCCAAGAGTTTTGTGATCAATTTACAGTTGTGATGTCTCATCTCTCTGGGATTGGGAAGGATTTGGAGTTGTTGCAGAAGTATGTGGATCACCTGACTACAAAAATGCTCAACTTGAAAATTTTAGAGTTGACAACATGGAAGTCAAGGTAGAAGTGGTGATGGTTGGTGTGGATCACCTGACTACATAAATGCTCAACCTGAAAATTTCAGAGTTGACAACATGGAAGTCAAGGTAGAAGTGGTGACGGTTGTTGTGATGAAGGAGGTCTTCGGGCTTGGTGAAATCATTTCCATCCAGTTCTTAGGCTACTGAGTAAGAGTGACAGGAACACCGTGGGACATAATGTATATCTATGTTGGCCTTATTTAACATGTGACTTAGGAGGATAGTCTACCAGATAAGCTGGAGGACAACACGTAGTTGGTTTCCTTTTATATGTAGTTGTTATGTTATGTTGTTTCGTTAAACTTTGTGTAGTCTTTTTAGAGAAAATATAAGTTAAATGTTGTAATCAAGATAGTAGTAATTAGCGAGGGTAGCTATCAATACTTCTCTGATCCAATTCTGGAAAAAATTGAACCAAAGCAATATGTTGTTGTTGTTTGTTGTTGTTTTTTTTTTTTTTTTTTTTTTTTTTTTTTTTTTTTTTTTTTTTTTTTTTTTTTTTTTTTTTTTTTTTTACGGTAACGGTTAAATTTATTATGGGCGGCAAAAATGCTGCCGCGAGCGTTACATTGCATTGTCGACAGAGTGTCTGAGCTGAGACTGTCTGAGAGGAATGGAGATGACGTTCCTGCTCTGGACCACTAGATTGGAAAGGGCTTCAGCAAGAGAGCATTGCTTCGCTTAGAGCAGAGAAGAGGAAACTGGACCGGGGCAAAGAGCAGGAGGGATTCCGGAGCCGAATAGAGGTCAAACTGATCATCTGAGCAGGGAGCAAAAGGAAACCGAGAGAACAGAGCTATGGGGGCTTCTACTGCTGTCCTTCAATTGAGGAACTCGGAAGAGCGGGATCAAGAATCACCTGGAAGATGATCGCCTTTGAAACAACCCCCGATCTGCTCTGGAGAGGCCGCCCGTATACCTGAGAGGACGCTTTTGTGGTTTGCAACACCACCCAACGGCCCATCTTAAAAATAAACGGTTTCTAATTGACCTCTCAAAGCCAATCCCAAAGCCAATGTGCTTCTCTGAAGAGCTTGGGATCTTCCATTTCCGTCTTTTTCCCAGACCAAGGAGCATCAGTCGAACGAAACCCCCAGAATCGAAATTGTACTCTCATTTGGGCGTTCTTTTGCTAAAAATCTCTTCTGCTGAATGACAAGAACATTAGGAGCTTGAAATCTTGACGTTTGCTTGCGCGCTATGGACAACTTCTTTCACCTGACTGTCTCTACACATATGGCCAGAAAGTGCTAAACGCTCCTCAAAAATAATGTTGCGATCTATTTTGCCTCCATACGAGTCCTCTGGAATGGGGCTGACATGCTTTTTTAAATTTACCTGAGCAGTCTCAGGATTCTTTCGATTTTCCCTTTACCAAAGCTGAACTGACAGGGATATAATGAGACAGGTGCTTCACCAACAGGAAAATAATGAGACAGGGGAGCAGAGCGGACAGGATGGCTTAGGGGATTGCGCACGAAGAGGCAATTGAATTGATCACCAGGGATCTTCGTGCTCCGAGGGAACCCAGGTTAGCCTCCAGGTCGGCTTGAGAGTTAAGGGACCTGAGGATATGGAAGAAGGCGATTCTGTTGAATTTGGGCAGGAGGAGCCTGATTTTCTTGATGATGGGGGCCAGGTGAACCTGATGAGGAGATTTTGGTGAAAGCAGGGCTTGAATGATAAGCCTAGAGTCTCCGAAAACAGATAGAGATAAGATATTCCTGTCCAAAGCCAGATTGAGTCCTTGCCACAACGCCAGAGCCTCCGCTCTATTATTGGTTTCAACTCCCAGACCCCAATGGAACCGCATTTCCGTGGAGCCCCCAGGATTCAGAAGGACTCCTTCGCTGCCCGCAATCCCCGGGTTTCCTTTGGAAGCCCCATCGAAGAATAAGCAGTGATCTCCCAGGGCTGATCTCCACTTAAAAAACTCTGATTCCTCTAGCCGAATTTCCCAGATGGCATGGCCGGCAGCAGATGTAGTGGGCCTTTCTTTTAGCTTTGGGGTCAGATCCTTGAGCCATTGCTCCTCATCTTTTGTCAAACTCAGATCGTTCCTTGAAGAATTGTTGGCTTCCAAAGCTTCTCCCAACAAGGCTTTTATTTTTGAAATAATTCTTACAGGATTGCTCTTTTCCTCTCGAAAAATTCTGTTATTTCTTTCTAACCACAGTTTCCAACAGGTGAATTTAGGAATCCACATCCAGCAAGTTTTAAGGAGCCTTTTTTTGTTGAAGTTGAATGGGGAAGAGCTTGCCCAGGAGCGGAACAGAGAAGGAATACAGTCAGGAAGATCGAAGTTGGCGAGATTCAGAACTCCCCTCCAGACTTCTTGAGCAAAGGGACAGTGCAGAAGCAGATGGCTGACAGATTCAGCATCCGATAAGCATAGAGGGCATCTGGATGGCCCTTCCATCCCTCGCCTTCGCAAGTTGTCTCTTGTGAGGATGCTTTGGTGAGCAGCAGTCCAGCAGAAGAAATCGATTTTAGGGAGAGAAGGGAAGTCCCAAATAAATTTCCATTGAGCTGGGTTGGGAGGAGCATGAGGGACAACAGTGAATCTTTTGTAACCTTCGGAAGATGTATAAGAGCCGGAGAGAGAGCCCCAACCTCTCTTGTCCTTGGAGGTGGCCTTAGAAGGCGATTTGCCTTGGAGCAGGTCTAACAAGAGAGAAGCATCCTCCTGCATCAAGTTGGGGACCTCCCCCAAATTCCAGCCGTCCCAGGAACTATCCGGAGCTTCCTTCCACTTCGAGATATCCCACAAAGTATGGCGGTTGCAAGATTGAAGCCAGCCTTTGATGTTTGCAAGCTCTGCCACTTGGTTCAAAGGTTGTTCCCCCAAGATTGAATCATCCCAGATATTGATTTTCCTGCCATTCCCCGGGATCCAATAAAGATAGTGAATGAATTGCTCCCTGGCAGCATTGCAAAGGTTGAAGATCGGGGATCCTTTTAAAAGTCTTGGGGGCTTATCCAGGCATCTTAATCGCTGCCCTTGGAAGTATTTCTTCCAAAGGACTTTTTTACTCCAGCTAGCCTTTCCGGAAACAATATTCCACAGAATTTTGGATCCCAAAGCGAGGTTTTGGGCAGCCAAGTTGCGCATGTGGAGGCCTCCTTCCTGTAGTGGTCTCTTGAGGATTTCCCAATTCACTAAGTGGATCCTTCTGTCGTTGTTATTCCCCCCTTCCCACAGGAATCTTCTTAACAGGCTGTCCAGTTTGCTAAGAAAAGATTTGGGAGCGAGAAGAATAGAATTTTGGTATAGCGACATGCTTAATAGGACAGATTTCATCAGGATGACTTTCCCTGCGTTATTCAACCAAGATGCTCCCCAGGCTTGGATTCTATTTTTTATTTTATCAATCAGAGGCAGCCAGTGAGCAGCTTTTGGTTTAGATTTGAAGATTGGTATCCCGAGGTATTTGAATGATTCCCAATTTCGGGTTCCTTCCATTTCTAATAGTCTTGCTATATCAGCCAGCTCCTTGGTCGAGCAATTCCAGCCACAAATAGAGCATTTCCTGTAGTTGATTTTGCTGCCCGAGATCGACCTATAAGTGTCCAGCTCCCTCTTGAAGTGTTTGGCCGAGAGTAGGCTGGCTCCTCCGAGTAATAGGGTGTCATCGGCAAACTGGGCATGGTTGATGTCTTTCGTCCTTTGAGTGGTTCTGAGGCCTGGCAGAGTATGATTTTGCTGATTATGATCAAGTTGGAAGCTGAGCACCGAGGCCTGAATGGCAAAGAGAAGCGGAGATAGGGGGCAGCCCTGTCTGAGGCCCCTAGAGGCCTGAAAGAAGTTTGTAGAGCGGCCATTGACCAGAGGCGCAATCCAGGGAGAGGCAATACACGCTTTCACCCAATTTATGAAGACTGATGAGAATCCTAGCTTCTTCATTACTGCGAACAAAAAATCATGTCTCACCCTGTCAAAAGCGTTTGCCAGATCGAGCTTTATCACCAATCCTTTCTCCTTTCTTTGACAGCTGGAGTGAACAGCTTCTTGCACCAGCACTATATTGTCCAGAATCTTTCTTCCTTTTATGAAACCGCCTTGGTTTTCAGGGATAATGGCTGGCAGCATGTTTTTAAGCCTTTTGGCTATGATTTTTGAAACTAACTTATAGCTTGTATTGCACAGGGATATCGGCCTAAACCTGCTGAAGTCTGAAGCACCTTTCTCTTTAGGGATCAAAGCAAGAAAGGCAGAATTAATACCTTCGCCCATTTTAGCACAATTTTGGGACTTTCTGACCATTCTCAAAAGGTCTTTTTTAATTGTTGACCAGCATGTCAAGAGAAACCTGACTGAGAACCCGTCCGGGCCTGGGGCTTTGTCAGGGTCCATGCTGTCCAGAACATCCTTTACCTCTTCCATACCAATCGGAGCTGTTAGCTTGGCATTATCCGAGTCCTGAACGCAATTGGGAATTAGATCGAGCGGATAGAGATGAGGGTCGATCGCTGGCTCTTCAGGGGTCGTATAAAGATCCTGATAATAGGAATAAGCAGCTCTCTTAATGCCTTCAAAATCCTTAATTACAGTGTCTTGATGATGAATCTCTGAGACTGATTTAAAGTTCTTGCGGGCCTCAGCTTGTTTATGAAAGAAGCTGGTGTTTTTATCTCCAGAGTGCAACCATAAAGTTCTCGACTTTTGTCGCCAATATTCTTCCTCCTCCCTGCTTGATCTGTGGACTTCTTTTTGAAGCTCGACTTCTTTTTGTAACATGCTCGGGGAAACTGGGCTTTGCTCCATGTCAAGCTGATGGACAACCAGCTTGTTTAGAGTTTCTTTTCTCTAGGCCATTGGGGATTTCAGATTTTTGGCCCATTCTTTTAGATTTATTTTGAGGGTCCTAATTTTCTCTTCCCACACAAAGAACGGGGAGCCGAGGACAGGCTTATTCCAGGAATCAGATACCACCTCTTGAAAGCCCTCTTGCTGAATCCAAAGAGGGCTAAAACGGAAAGGAATGGGGCCAAAATTAGAGTCCTGGGAGAGCTCGAGAAGGATGGGCTTATGATCAGAGGTGAGATTAGGAAGGATTTTAGAGGAGGCTATAAGGCCACAAGTCAGGAAAGAGTTATGGACAAGAAATCTATCCAGCCGGGCAGCAATATGGCTAGGGCCAATTCTTTTGTTGGACCAGGTGAATTTACCTGAAGAGGGCTTAATGTCTTCCAGGTCCCAGCCCAACATAATATCTTCAACCCATTCTCTGGCAGGGTCCCTTACAATGGAGCCTCCCTTTTTCTCTTCGAGGGCTAGGGTGACATTCAGATCCCCGACAATAATGATATTCCCAGGGTTTTGCTCTAAAAGAAAAGATTGAAGCGAGTTCCAGCAATTTTTTTTTTCATTGGGCAAAACAGGAGCATAAACATTAAACATACTTACTTGCTGCCCAGATTCCTTGTGAAGAAGCTGAGTGAGGAGCCAGTGGTGGCTGCTTTTTTCTTGAAGAAAATCATACG
The DNA here is from genome assembly GCA_000404065.3 of Pinus taeda. Taxonomy (NCBI): domain Eukaryota; kingdom Viridiplantae; phylum Streptophyta; class Pinopsida; order Pinales; family Pinaceae; genus Pinus; species Pinus taeda. The sequence goes on from APFE030017979.1 coordinate 6,104, forward strand.
TGTCGCTGTTCCAAAAGGTGGCTATTCCACCAGAAGCACCTCTTGTGCTGACCGCTCTTCCTTGACCTTTTTTCCAAAAAACTTTGCTTGACTGGAGGAGGGAGAGTTCCTCCATCTTTGTCTCCTGGATGAGGAGGATTTCCGGCGAGTACATTCTCACTATGTCTTTCAAGGCTTCTTCTTTCGGCCTACTGCCTAATCCTCTACAATTCCAGGAGATGTATTTCATTATTTATTGATGTGGGGGGAAGAGGCTCCTATTGGAGCCTTGTTGTTCTTGCGCCCGGATCTGGTGTTCATCATAGCTTTGAGGGTTTTTTGGGACCCCTGGAGAACATCTGAGTAAGTTTTTTCCTCTCTCAGTTTCTTCTTGGATTTACGCCCTCTGGTCGTCTTGATAGGGGAGATTAGCGAATTGTCGGTCTCGGAATCCCTGTCTTCTGAGTCTCCCTCAGAGTCTGAGGCTAGACTAATGTGTTCTTCGCTGCCTTCGTTTCTTTTCTGACAGTCCTCTGCTGGAGGGACATTTGTTTCGTCTTCTGATTCTTTCACTTGCTTCCCCTTGTTTTTTGAATCCTCTTGGGAGTCCTTGATGTCCACTTTTTCTCCAGAGGAGGGGCCGGCTTTAGCAAGGGGCGGCTTCCCCATAGAGGCTGAGGTGTTCTTCCCCGGCGCTATTGGAACTGCCTTACCATTTCTGATTTCTTTCCATCCTTCTTCTTCAACCGAGATCCCTGATGGCGCTCGTGGGCAGTTTCTCTGAAAGTGACCGTGCTCCTGACAGGTGCGGCATTTGAAAGGAAGCTCGTAATCCAGCTTCTGGTAGTGCTGCCAATCTCCAACTTTGAGTTTGATCGCTTCTGGAAGGCCGGCTTCTAAGTCCACTTCCACGCAGATTCTAGCGCATGTGTATTGGCCCTTGTGATCAGCTTTGTCAATGAATCGACCCAGCCCATTCCCAATCTTCTGCAGGGATTGGTAGCTCCAACAATGAATCGGAAGATTGGGCAAACGGACCCAGACAGGCGCCTCCTTCGGGACATCGACAGAAGGGTCAAAATCGGGGTTCCATTTATTTAGATACAGTCCTTGGTTTCCCATGAAATATGGGCCGTTTCTAAACACCAGATCTCGGTCTTCTTTAGTGGTAAATTCAAAAATAAAGTATCCTCGTCCCACAGCGTAACAGATCACGTCATTTTGCAGCTGGGGTCTCCAGTTCCTCTGAATCCAATCATCCGTGGTTTTGGTGGAGGGCCAATGACCCATAAACTGCCCGACCAGACCTCTTTCTGACAGAGCAAGAGCTATTTTGATCGGTTGATCCTCTGGCAGATCTATCTCTGGAATTTCTTCAAGTTGTTTTATAAATTTTGGGGGCTCGGCATTCTGAATCTTCTTCCCTTTTTTCGTCAGGAGCCTTCGAAATGCTTCAGCGGAGGAAGAGGGAGGGGTGGGAGCGGACTCCCCACCCCCAGGGCCGCTCATGGCAGCGCACAGCAGTGGATGGCGGCGGCAGACCTAGGCTCGGCTCAGAGCAGAGCAGATCGCGCGGCTATGAAACATGAGTGTCAGAATAAACGAACCAAAGCAATATGTTAATGTAAAGGACTAATATTTCAGTTTTGAAAATAATAAAAATACTACCATTTCTTAAATATATATATATATATATAATATATATATAATATATATATTATATATATTATATTATATATAAGTAAATATTATTATAGATAAATTATTTAATATTATGTAAATATTAATATGTTTTTATATAATTATTATTATTATAGTAAATATTAGTTAGTATGTTTTTTAATAATAATAATAATTATAATGGATGGAGATAGGAAGTCGGAATCCCTTAAAATCATCATTGCGTGTTTTTTGCAATGAGTAGTCAAATCACGAGGAATTGATACAAGATTCTTAGTTTCTTAAAACATCTATGTTTTCAACAACAATGATATTGAATGGAGATTATTTTGAAGGATTTATGGATGCATTGATGATTCAATTATTGTTTAATATTAGATAATTAGACAATGAGTTTCCCTTCGCTAAAAATTGTTATAGGTAAATATTAGTTGGCATGTTTTTATTAAAAAATATTTTAGATAGATATTAGTTGGTAGGTTGAATATACATTAAAATGCATAAATGATATATATGAATATACATTAAAATACACCAATGATATATTGTAATTTTTTCTTTAAATAAATAATGTAAATTTTGCTTTAAATAAATAATGGTTGTTATTGAATAATATTTGTTTTTCAATAATATTTGTTTAAAAAAATCATTTTTTTTCTAAATTAGTATCATTTTAGTTTATTTGTAATGTTGATTCATTTGTTAATAATCATAATTTAGGGTTGTAGACATCTCAAAAGGAAATAACTTCTCCCTCTCTCATCAAATTTTACTTAAAATTTTGGACTCCATTTGAATGAGTGAATGGATCTAAGTGTGGCTAATTTTTTACCCAATTTTTTAGACCCTTTAGAAGAATGAAGAACTTAAGAAATTTTCAAACTTTAATTTTGAGTGGATCATATCCATATTATTATATTTTATTATTTCATCCATGTAAAGTCATACATGATCTTGGATTCACATTATTTTAAAAAGAAATACAAAATAATTGTTGAAGCATGACCCTAGTACATAAAATATGTATCTCCATTTCTTATGTGCTTAATGATTAACTATATTTTATGAGAGCTTTGTTGGTAGAATTATTGGGGTTTTCTCTTTAGCACTCACCCATTACATTCATTTGAGAATAGACGAAGAATCTTTCATCAATCAAGGGAAGAGTACCACCTCTCTCAAAACGAGGAATATTTCTTGTTCACCATAAGATTTTCTCTCAATGTTTCTCATTTTCCTTTGATAGGTAGAAATTAATGTGTAGATTCAATACTGCTCATGAAATTTACTAAACCACAAGACTTCAAGCTACTCTACTAATCCGCAGAAGCAAATTTGCCATCTAGAACAAGAATCTTAGACATGCAAAAGGAAACATCACACATGCATAGAGATTCATCTAGGGGAAAGCAACTGCTCAAAACCTCGTACTATCTATATTGCATTAATCAGATAATAGAGAAGAAATACAATGCTTGCTCAAGCCTGAGCACACCCTACAAGTGTATAGTCTATCCCTCTAGCTGACTGACTGAACTTGGCCCAACACTTAGCCAATTTCAAACATTCTCAAGCTCCTATTTCCTTGTTCTATTCCCTTGGGAAATGGACCCTATTTTTTAGAAATTTCACACCAAGGAATTGCGTAATAGCCTTAGGTCAATCTCTGACTACATGCACCACTTGTACACATGGGAATATGCTACAACTAATATTACATTGCCTTGGAATCTCCATCTCAAGTGGGTAACTAAAATTCTCTGCATGCAACAATTATTTTGGGCATATTGATCAGTTAACTGGTTGATTACTGAGTGTGGTTGAAGTTCCATTTCCACAACATGACCTCCACTAGTTCTTTTGACAGTTAGAACTAGTTAAACATGCAATAACTCAAATTAACTGAAATAGATTGCTACAAATTAGCAATCAAACATGTAGAACGAAACTCAAGCTTCTCCAACTTGAATTTACTGAGTTAACTGAGTGACAAGAGCCTTGTCACCCCAGTTAACTACCTCCAAGTATTCTGTTGAAATATAAATTTGAATTTTAACCAGGTTTGACCAAGGTAAAGTCAAAACTAGATTTTCTTGTTGCATTTTCCACACTCCCTGTCAGCAAGAAATGGATTATCAACCACCCCTGTCCTACACTTGTGGAACTCGAACTTCCCTCTTGAAAATGCCTTTGTAAAAATATCTACATATTGTTCCTTTGTTAGAATGTACAGTAACAACATAATCCCCATCTACACATAATCCCATAGATGGTGATACTGGATATCAATATGCTTGGATCAATTGTGAAAATCAACATTCTCAGAGAGTTTGATATAACTCTGCTTATCACAATAAATCATAGTAGGATCCATCATTTGACCAAACAAGCCAACAAATATCTTCCTCATCCAGATCATTTCACATGCTGCTTGACTTGCAACCATGTATTCTGCTAATGTTGAGTTGAGTGCTACTAATCTCTGTTCCTGCTATACCAAGAAACTATTGCGGACCCTGTGAAAATTCCTAGATCTAAAATCTCAAGAATCCTACTGCAACCAACTAAATCTACTTCACCTAGATTGTAAATTATGTTACAAGCCTATTTTAGATTTATTCTTGAAACATTGAAGAAAATTACTGAAGCAACCTACACCAATTAAATATGATTCTGAAACATAGAAACTGAGCAAGGAAAATAGAAACACATAGGACATAGTTATTTTTGGACAAAAGTCCCCGGAAAAACTCAATGTGGGAAAACCGATGCAGTAGCTTTGAGGGTTTTATATTATTAAGCAATAGAAAATTCTGAATACATAACTAAATACCTCACAGGGTTATTCAATTACAGAGATAATTATTGGCAAAAGCTTTGTGAGTTTACCTCACACAATCACTGAGAAATCCTGGCTGATGCAGCCCCAAACTAACCACCCCCCGAATTTTCTGGTTGCCTTTCCGCAGTGTATGCGTTAGCCCAACGTTAAGATCCCTGGGTGCTGCGTCACTTCTTTGCTAGGAGATTCGATTTCTGCCTCATGGTCTCACACCTCGGCTCCCGGCTTTTGAAATTCAAATCCCTCTGTAGATTTCAGACTCCTCTCTCTCCCTCTGCGCTGCTTCTATGTGGCCCTTCTAGCAGGCCTGCATCAAGGCTTCTAGATCACTCATTGCATCTCTCTGCCAATGTATCTCCTGGTGAGAATCTCTCTCTCCGGAAGCTGTTATCCCTGCCCCTCAACTACAAGATATTTCTTCAATCGATTTTTCCTCCTCAGAACTTTTGACTTCAGAAAATCGATCTCCTCAATCCCTTTGTGTATTTTCCAAAAGACCCTCAAGCCCCTTCTTATATCTTGTTGTTGGACAAGCAATGGGCTAGATTAAATCATAATAAAAGGCTCATATTATTTTGGCTTGATCCGTGGCTTTTTCTAGAAGTTTCACCCCTTATTAGATTAATGCCCATTAATATTTAATTTTCCTAAGTTTAGACTTAGGGTCCTCATTAAAAACATTAATTATTTTATTAAAATCACTTCTAGGTGGAATTTCCCAAAACGCTTTCTGGGTTCTTTGGAATACTTATGCTTGAAGTCTCCTTGCAAAATTTGAGGCTTAAAGCACATCTGATGCTACCCTAAATAAACACTCCCTCTTAGCGAGGGATGTGCTCTAGAAATACACTGCTACTGCATACTGCTCTAACTTTGAAGGATCATCCTTTGCACTGCTGATGTTTGACGTGCTGTCCACCAACCACTATGCTACTGTACTGCTGCCTTTGACACTGCCACTGCCAATGCTACATCTGTACTACAACTCCCTCTCAAATGTTGCATCTGCTATCTTTCTAGCATTGCCATTGCTAACACTGCATCCATACTGCAACTCAGTTGCTAAGAGAAGCAACTTAAAACACCCAAAACTAAACAATTATCCAGTGGATACACCTCAGTGCTGAAATCCTGGCTGCTGCTAGTTGCATGCTCTCTTCTGAATCTATTGCATTGCTGAAGCTCTGCATTGTGCCTCATCACACTCACATTCTGGCACTACTAACCACTCCATCTGTCAAATCAACACTCCATGGCACCAACTGAAAACTCCTCTATCCTGCTACTACTGATCATGGGCTCTCATAGCAACGTGATGATCGAAGAGGTGGGCTCCTCAAGGATCCTTCCCATCTGTAGCTCTATCGAACTATAGTTCTATATCATCCCACCTCCTTCCTAGAGGTATCTTGGTTATCATAGCGAACTCCTCCTTCTGTTCAATCTTTGTAGCTGCAACCTTAGGATCATGCTTCTCATCCTTGTCCTTTTTCCTCAAAGGACACTGGGATGCATAGTGGCTTATCTCACCCTCTACTTTGGGCTTTGACCCATTATTGCTGTTACTCCCATCAAGTTTGACCTTGAGCAAGTCTCTCCTCATCTCTTCTTGTTTCAGAGCTGCCCACATCTTCTCCCAATTTGGCAATGCTACTCTGCCAAGGATACTCTGGACAAAGATTTGCCACTCATTCGAGACAAAATTTAGAGCTAGTCTCACTAAATCTGAATCCTGGAGCGTATGTCCCGCAAATGGAAACCCATCATGGGTCTCCTTCAATTTCATGAGGAACGGATTCACACGTTCTCCCCCTCCATTTGAGTAGATCTAAACTTCTGCTCTAAGTACATCTTCCGCTGCTTAGAAGATCCTTGATACAATGTGGCCTGTTAGAGTAGGTTAGTTTATTGGTTGAAGGTGTTCGAAAATTCATGAGTTTTGTTGTCATACAAAGGGTCAAACTCACCAACTTTTTCATTGTTATGAGTCTGACTAACCACTGCTTGAGAAGTCATTATGAAAGTGGTTTTTTCATTTGGTCATCAAGGTCTCCATCACTATTGGGAAGGGGTGTATGAATTAGAAAGTTGTCATGATGTTTTTGAGTTAGAAATCTTGGGAGTTTGTTAAAGTTTTTCAATTAAACGATGGGTTTACAGTAAAAAAAAAAGAATTATGACAAAGAAAATATGGTTGCAAACATTAAGTTTCTTCTTCATCATACATTATTCGTTCCCCTTATCCCTTTTTCCCTGTTTATCCCCATTTTCTATTTGATTCTAATCCTACATAAAATTTTCCCTTATTCCATAATTCATTCAAATTATCCCCCATTTCAAACATATTTCCCATACTCCCTACACGCATGCCAAACATGGAGGTCTTCTACACTCTGCAATGCAATTTCTTCTGAAATTGATTGTTTTGGTCACCATTTTGTAGAACGGTTAATGACCAAATGGAGCCAAATTTAGACAAATGAAAAGAGTTTTTTCTCAAGCACAAACCAAATAACAATAACCTCTTCTAGTTTATACACACGTGTCACCAATCGGGATATTGGAATGCATCTTCAAAGTCTATTTTACGGACTACACAAAAACACCATGTTTTAGTCACCATTTTGCAGATTGGTTTTCGACCACATGAAGGATATTTTTTTAAAATTGAAGAGGTTTTTCTCAATGACAGGGAAAAGAACAATAACCTCTTCCAGATTTTACACAGGTGTCACAGTCAGGAGATTTGATTGCATTTTCAAAACCCATTTTTCCGACTTCACAAATACTCTGTTTTAATCATGGTTTTGTAGAGCGTTTTCTGGGAAGTTGGGGAAGAATTCAGAGAAACTGAGAGAGGCTTATCTTCAAAAGATTATTTCAATTTTTACATAGGTATTACGTTTTGGGATATATTTCCCTTTGAAAATCCAATGTGAAGGCACTGCGCAAAATACTTTGTTTTAGTCATCATTTTGAAACGTTGTTTCCAACCACATGGAGGAGAATTTTGGGAAATGGAAAGATGTTTTTATCAAGGAAGGGACACATAAAAATAACCTCTTCCAATTTTTGCACATGTGTCATATATGCGGAGATTCAAATGCATCTTCAAAGCATCTTTTTCGAACTCTGCAAAGTGTCTGTTTTAGCCATTGTTTTGCAGAGGCTTTTCTGAGTACCTACGGAAAAATTTGAAGAAAATGAGAGAGGTTTATTCCAGGAAAAGTTTATATACAATAAACGCCTTCAATTTTTAGATAGGTTCTACCATTTGGAAGCTACAGGTGTTTCTTCGAGGCCTATTTTCACAGCTTTTGTTGGCAGAATTGTAAAAAAAAAAGTGAATTTGGTTTGAGATTGTGGAAATTCATGGATTATTGAAGCTACC
>APFE030017982.1:0-10521 GCA_000404065.3 Pinus taeda
AAGTTTAGTCTGTGTGAAATTCCACCTTGCTGTCCCAAAATATCAATTTGCTGTCCAAAAATTCAGTTTGTTCTCCAAACCATTGTTTGTTGTCCCAAACTACTGTCTGCTGTTCAAACTGCAATTTTTAGCCTATAGCTCTGTTACCATGTTGAAATTTGATCACTAAAAAAAAGTTTCCTACAATCCCAACCCGGTTTTAATTTCACCTTATTGCTCCCATTCAGTTAGATGCCCTTTCCCATAAACATACATTCAACATATAGAATTCTGGAAATGAAATTTTCAGATTAAAACACATGGGATTGTCAACACATGCTGAAAATAAATATGGACATAACCAGACCAGCAACACACATAAAAATACACATAGATTTTTGGTCTATTTAGACCTAGGCAAAACCCCTTCAATCTTCTCTGGGTAAAACTTGTTAGAGAGCTCTTCAAATTTATTTCTCTTTCAAGTTCAGGAAAAATACATTTGTAGCAAAACAAAATAGCAAAATACAACTTATCTCTTCAGCCCAAAACTCTCGAAAATTGTGCCCGCTTTGCCTCGATTTTTGTGCCCACTTGAAGATGAAAATATGTATTGTACAGATACGATTGTATGAATTGTACTATACGGACTCTGTACAGACTGTACGGATTTTTTTTCAAATTTATTTAATCTTTTGTAGAACAACGTGTAGCTCACAACATTCAATGTTGTTCGTATTGTATCTTCTGCTGTCTTTTATGCTTTGATTTCCATGCCTAGCTTTGCCCAGAAATCACTTCTTCAACTTGCTGCAACAAATTTCTCCTTCAGAACTTTCTTGAGCTCTTAGCCTCCTTTCTCCAATCTGGTAATGAAGAATGAATGCAGTCTCTCTTTTCTTTTCCCCCTTTTGTTTCCCTAAATAACTTTTGGGTAACCCTAAGATCTAATTTCTTAGATACATTTAGATCAAGGGATGAGAATAAATGTGCATTTAGTTCTCACTTTCTATTTTTTACTCACCCATTAAATAAAGTACACATATTGTACTTTAGGTCTAAAGTCACTTTTCATTGAAGTACCTCCTGTACCAGTCGATCCAGAACCCTGAGGTTCTGCTCCCTGTACTTGAACTCCTTGTTGAGGAGAAGTCTATGGCTCTCTCTCATAATACTCCTATGATCTCTGATAGGCCCTCTCCTCCTTGAACTTCACATCCCTCCCAATCACCACTCCCCGTTTAGAAGGAATGAAGATCCGGTAGGCCTTTGATGTCTTGCTGTAACCCATAAAGATGCCCTTCTCTGCCATAAAGATACCCTTCTCTGCCATGGATTCCAGCTTCGTCCTCGCCTCCTTGGGGATACAAGAATATGTGAGACATCCAAAGATATGAAGATGTGCCACATGAGGCTTCTCTCTAGTGAAGGCCTCCTCCATAGTCATATTCCCCAATATTCTATGAGGATTCCTGTTCTAAAGATAAAAACAGTATTGCAGGCCTCAACCCGCAAAACAAAAGCAACCCCTGATCATGAATCATCACTCTAGTAGCCCCGACAATAGCTCTCTTCTTCCTTTCAGACACCCCATTCTGTTGGGGGTTGTAAGGAACCATGAATCTCTCCTAATGCCCTCCTATGCATAGAAGTAAAAAAACCCACCTTCAGTGTACTCACCACCATTGTGTGACCTCAAGACTCGAATCTGTCTACCTGTTTGCTTTTCCACAAGAGCTTTGAAGACCTCACCCTTGGTCTTCAAGAAATATATCCAAGTCCTCCTAGAGTAGTCATCAATGAATATAACATAATACTCATAACCACCCAAAGACACATGAGACATACAACCACTAACATCAATATGAATCAAGTCTAGTATACGTGTAGATCTGTTGTCGCTCACTAGGAATGGGAACTTGGTGTACTTGCCCAAAGCACACCCTCTGCAGGCCTCATAATGCTTGACACTGAAATTAGGAACTCCAATAGTGATCTCCCTAAGTACTTTCAAAGCTCCATGATGCATATGCGCCATCCCCCGGTGCCATAACTCGCACAAGTCCCTACTGCTGGTGGTACCAGTGTGAGTGCTACCAGATGTGCTACTCACCAATGCTCTTACCGACTGAAAATTGAACCTGTATAGTTTCCCAGAGCGGACTCCAATCACTTTGGCTGAAGTGATGGAAGCTCCCATGGGATGCATCAATACCTGCCCTCCTGAGAAAGTGACGTCAAACCCCTTCTCCTCCATAGCAGACACTGAAATCAAGTTCTTCTTCTTCCCTGGAACATACAAAACCTCCATGACCTTCAATGGAGGTAAAGACTCCCTCTCAAAGGTCATAGTCCCCACACGAACAACTCTCACAGTGCGGTCATCTCCTAGTACAATCTCAATATCAAGTGACCTCTTTGCAAGTCCTAGAAAGAACTCTCGTGCACTTGTTTGTGTCATATGGCGGGAAGCCCCACTGTCTATGTACCACACATCGGATGATGTACTCCTACTAGATGTAGAAGTAATAAATGCAAATTCCTGGTCAAACTGTGAAGCAAACTGCTCCACCTTTGCTGAAGCTGCAATACCCTTCTTCCCCTTGTTCTTCCTCTCAGGACACGTAGTAGAATGGTGTTCCATCTTCCAACATGCTCAACTTTTGACTTTGGATATATCCGTATCTTTCTTCTTCTTCTTCTTCTCTTTTCCCTTAGCCCCATTTGATGAGGCCCCTTTCTTGGCCTTTCCTTTTTTCTTTATCCTTAAGAACATGGCATGACCTTCAATGGAGGTAAAGACTCCCTCTCAAAGGTCATAGTCCCCACACGAACAACTCTCACAGTGCGGTCATCTCCTAGTACAATCTCAATATCAAGTGACCTCTTTGCAAGTCCTAGAAAGAACTCTCGTGCACTTGTTTGTGTCATATGGCGGGAAGCCCCACTGTCTATGTACCACACATCGGATGATGTACTCCTACTAGATGTAGAAGTAATAAATGCAAATTCCTGGTCAAACTGTGAAGCAAACTGCTCCACCTTTGCTGAAGCTGCAATACCCTTCTTCCCCTTGTTCTTCCTCTCAGGACACGTAGTAGAATGGTGTTCCATCTTCCAACATGCTCAACTTTTGACTTTGGATATATCCGTATCTTTCTTCTTCTTCTTCTTCTCTTTTCCCTTAGCCCCATTTGATGAGGCCCCTTTCTTGGCCTTTCCTTTTTTCTTTATCCTTAAGAACATGGCATTGACTGCTGTCCAAAATTTACAAAACCAAGAAAATGGAGAAATGAACTTTCCAGCACACCTTGCTGTCCCAAAAGTTCAGTCTGTGTGAAATTTCACCTTGCTGTCCCAAAAGATCAGTTTGCTGTCCAAAAATTCAGTTTGTTGTCCAAACCGCTGTTTGTTGTGCCAAACTGCAGTCTACTGTTCAAACTGCAATTTTCAGCCTGTAGCTCTGATACCATGTTGAAATTTGATCACTAAAAAAAAGTTTCCTGCAATCCCAACCCGGTTTTAATTTCACCTTATCAATCCCATTCAGTTAAATGCCCTTTCCCATAAACATACATTCAACATATAGAATTCTGGAAATGAAAATTTCAGATTAAAACACATGGGATTGTCAACACATGCTGAAAATAAATGTGGACATAACCAGTCCAGAAACACACATAAAAATACACAGATTTTTGGTCTACTTAGACCCAGGCAAAACCGCTTCAATCTTCTCTGGGTAAAACTTGTTAGGGAGCTCTTCAAATTTATTTATCTTCAAGTTCAGGAAAAAATACATTTGCAGACAAAACAAAATAGCAAAATACAACTTATCTCTTTAGCCCAAAACTCTCGAAAACTGTGCGTGCTTTGCCTCGATTTCTGTGCCCACTTGAAGCTGAAAATATGTACTGTACAGATACAATTGTATGAATTGTATTGTACGGATTCCGTACAGACTACAGATTTTTTTTTTCAATTTTTTTAAACTTCTGTAGAAAGGCGTGCAGCTCACAACATTCAATGTTGGTCGTACTGTAGCTTCTGCTTTCTTCTATGCTTTGATTTCCATGCCCAGCTTTGCCCAGAAGTCACTCCTTTAGCTTGCTACAACAAATTTCTCCTTCAGAACTTTCTCAAGCTCTTAGCCTCTTTTCTCCAATCTGGTAATGAAAAATGAATGCAGTCTCTCTTTTCTTTTCCCCCTTTTGTTTCCCTAAATGACTTTTGGGTAACCCTAAGATCTAATGGCCCAGATTCTTTTAGATCAAGGGATGAGATTAAATGTACATTTAATTCTCACTTTCTATTTTTTAACTCACCCACTAAATAAAGTACACAGATTGTACTTTAGGTCTAAAGTCACTTTTCACTTTATAATTTAATATTGACTTTACCACTTATAAAGTCACTTTCACTTTATAAAGTCATACTTAGGAAAATAATTATTTTGGACACTTTTCCCTAGGCAGAGACTAACCCATGGGAAACCACTTGTCAAGCTACTGGAATGATTTGGTATGACATAATGCAAGTCCATGAATTCTCCAATGGAAATGAATTCAAGAAGCTATGTGATGAAGTTGTAGGTCTTGTTTTGGAAAAGCCTTATAAGTATCGTCAACTAATTGAGGCACTGATGTTTTAGTGAACACTAGACTAGACATATGTTTTGCGTCAATACTCTAAGCCAATATATGATTAATCCATCACATGCACACTGGATTGATCCAAAGCATGTGTTGACATACCTACATGGAACCATCAATCTTGGATTGAGATATACTGCTAAAAATGTAAGACTTTGTGGATATATTGATGCTGATTGGGCTGGTAACACTATTGATAGAAAGAGCACTTGTAGGTGCTGCTTTAGCTTGGGATTTGCCATGATCTCTTGGATGAGCAGAAACCAGAAGTTTGTTGCACTGAGTACAACTGAAGTTGGGTACATTGCTGCTAGCATGGCTAGCTGTGAGGCAATATGATTGAGGAAGCTCTTTGGAGAGCTATTTAAGCAAGTTCCAGACACAACAATTATATATTGTGACAATAAGAGTGGGATTCATCGTGCAGAAAATACTATGTTCCATGACAAGTCCAAGCATATTGAGATCAAATATCACTATATTCGGGATATGGAGCAGAGCTGCAGAGGAGTAGTGAGGCTCCATCATATTGTGACTGATGATCAGATAACTGGTATTCTTACCAAGCCTTTACTGCAAGGAAAGTTCTTGGTTTTTAGAGAGGACTTGGACTAATGGACGTGACCCTTCTAGGAAGCAATCACGGCTGATCTAGAACGCTGAGCTACCTTTCCCCCTTGTCAGAGCTCACAAGATTAGGGAATGATGGTGGAAATCTCCTTTGGATGAGGGACCGCTTGTGTAGTGTGTGCCACAAGAGTAGGCCTCAGTATGCATCCGACCCACGGTCTAGGATGTTGGAAGAGCCAACTATTTGGGCAATAGGTGTTCCACCACTTGACATTTAATGAGACTTAGATGTGGGAGATCCTTGTCATGTGTTGACAAGTGGATCCTGTTGAAGGAAATGTAACTAGGTTCGGTCTTTATAAATGTACTTTTGATATTTGTATTTATTTATTTAAGAAAAATTATTTTTATAATATATGTCAATGAGTTTCTTGCTCATTGAAATAGGTCTAGCATGAGTTAAAGTGCTATAGGTAAATCAAAAGGTCAAAAGAATTACGGTAAAGACCTTAACGTTATGTTAGATTGTGTATAAGAGTCAAAGAAGTTACCTCCAAGCAAAGTCAAGTCCCTTCTTATGCAAAGGCACCATCAAAGAGTCTCCCTCAAGCATGTGACACCACCAAAGAAACCATTTGAAGTAAGCATAGCAACTTGGTCTGCAAATAGTCTACATGTCGGCCCTCTAGTCGACCTAAAAGTAGGGACGATCCTCTATTAATAAAGGTTGTCCACTCCATTACAGCGTCAACCAAGCAACTCTAAAATCTGCGAAGAGAAGAGGATAGAAGAAGGGTAACAAATGATGAAGAAGATGTCTTCTAGGGCAGCGAAGGAAGGAGGAGAAAAGCTGATGTGAAAAGCACTGTTTTCTAGAGTTAATACAGTCACACGTGAGAGAAAAGATAGGACAATCTGCGACTATATCAGCAGTAAGGTCATTGTCACATGTTCATCATTGTTTGGGTTAGAAATTAGGCCTACAAGGCCTCTCAAGTCAGGCGAAGAAGACTCTCTCTCTATCGAAGGTAAAAGGACCCTAATTCTCTAGGGTACCTCTCTCACATGCAAAAATTAGCGCTGCAGTGCCGGAAGGAGGTGAACAAAGTGCCTGGGAAACATAGTGCAGAGAAAAGGACTTGACTTGTGCTTGGAGGATCTTCTAGTCAAGGGTCTAGGGTTTGGCGTTGATTAAGAAAAAAGTTTCAATAAGAGAAAACTTATCGAAGGGTTTTCCTCTCAAGAGAAGAGAGGTTTTTGCCCTGGCAGAGAGCCAACATTTGTGTTATTGTCTTTATGTTTTTGGTAGCAGTTTGATGAAACACACACACTAATAATAAGAAGAAGATCAAGCTAAGATAATTTAAAAGTGCTTCACAAATTGTTATCATGTCAAGAAGAATCACACTACACCTAATTCCCCTTGATTCTTCAACATGGTATCAGAGCTAAGGTGACACATCAAGGAAAGGGCAACTAAAAACACTCATCAAGGAAAGGCATCTACAAGGTTAAAGCATCAAGCCAAATCTACTCGAGGGAAAAGAAGGCCTACCATCAATCACTTCATCAAGCAAGTCCACTTGGAGAAGGCAACTTGAATAACATCAAGATCTTAGGAAGGCAAGCCATCAAGTCTTCAAGGAGAAAGCAAATCCACTTCATCTCAAAGTCTATCAAGTATATGGCAACTTCTGAATATACATCAATGTCTTTTTACAAGGAAAGCAACAAATTGGTAGGTACCAATAATTTTCTTGCATGGAAGAAGAGGATTGATTTACTTCTCAAGGAGATTGAATTCCTAGAACATGTCAAAAGGGGATTGGAGAGGAGCAAAGGGGATCAGAGAGGAGCGATTCAACTGTTGGCAGAAGGATTTCCAGGAGGGAAATCGAGACTCAAAAGGAGTCTACGAGAGGATTTCCAGAACGGAAATCGAGACTCAGAGGGAGTCTAGAAGATAACTTCCAGGAGGGAAGTAGAGACTTAGAGGGAGTCGAAGAGAAGAGCGAAGATGGCAATGAACAAACTGAGGGATTAGGACCGGTTGGATGGGGCGTCCAACATTGTCATCTGGAAGGCCAAGATCCTGTCTGTTCTGGATAGACATCGCATCAAGGCCTTCGCCTTAAGAACCGTGGTTATTGTTATCTCTGCTACATGTGGCTGATATTCAGGAGTAGAAGTGAGCTTGATTTGTGGTTTTGCTCAAAGGAGGCTTTGGCCGGTCATTCTCACCTTCTCCGTTCCCTCTTGCACTCTCCTTCCATCTCCATATCATATGCCCTTTTGATTAAAAAACAAACATACGAATTCCTCTTTTTTTAAGCCCCGGGCATTAGAAACCCCGAAACCCATATAACCACGCGCCTTCGCAAAATCCTTAATCCGCCATTTCCTTGTCACATCAGTTGAAACCTGTGCGGTCAAACCCCCACCGTCCGATCATCTCCACCGCGATCAGATGACATTCGCTCCTCTCGCACCCGCAAACCAACCGCGTGTTAACTCGCGATCAAAGCGGTTTTTGTCACGTCCCGTCCGCCACGTGTCACATGTTGGCTGGCATTGCTTGCCCTTGTACGATTACTGCTCACCCTCCAAAAGCGGTGTGATCAATACCTCTTACCGCCAAAACCATAGTCCTCGCTTGTTAACCTTCGCACATCTTCGACGCCCAATGACCATTGGATCTGCCCTCCTGAGATCCAACGGCTTGTATCCACTTTGCTTCCGAATTTCCTGATACCTCCCGCCAAGCCATATCCATCGTCCATTTGTTCCATCCGACGGTCAATCCTGCTCCTCTGACCAAGTCGTCTACTAGCCATGTAGTATGCCACCTTTGACTGTTCTGTGCTCTTGCAGGACGAAGGCGATCATCTACTAGTGCCCGGTGCATTTCATCTTCAACAACTGCATTTAAGAAACAATATGGCTGAGAAGGAAAAGGACCAGCCTTGAGCAGATGAACACGTTCAACAATTAAGAAATTTTATGCTTTACAACACTCCACTTGCTCGAGAAGTACAACAAAGCACCCAAGAAGATCAAATCCGTTCACTGAAGCAGGCAGATAGCACTAGAGACTCCATCAGGCAGTTAAAGCGGTTGGTGGTCAATTATGACCCCTCCACGCCTAGAATAGTAGAACATTTTTGTAAAGAAACTCTATATATACCCAAAAAACAGATGTAATCAGGGTTGATGGTTGTTGTTTTGATGTAAGGTTCAACTTCTGGAGACTGTAACTGCTTTGAAACTTGTAGTGTCTCGTCTTCATTTTCAGCGAATACAAGCTTCTTTTGCTGTTAATTGCTCACTTTCCATTCCTATTCTGTTCTACGTTGTGCCTGTCATGCATTTTTCTTGAACTCTTGATGTTTAGCATTAGAGGAGTTGTCATCCTACCTCTGTGTTAAAACCTTGTATGTATTAGTGGATGTGTTATTTAGGTTTCTTTTCACTTAATGCCAGAGAGATGTCATCCTATTTGTGCATTAGGGAATTAGATTTGCAGACCTCTTTACTGGTTGCAGTCGGCCATCACAAGGTCCTATGCATTTGTTGGTGTGGTTAGTATTCTCCATATTCACCCTATCCTTAAAACTGTGAGTAATTGGTGGTCTAAAGCCTTGTAGTCTGGGGGTGTTCACGCATGTCTGGAGTTAAGCATAGTAGAAGTGGTTATCCGGCTTGAACAAGCATCATTCCTTCCATTCATCCATTTCCAACATTATGTTGAGTTTGTAATGTTCTCGAGCATCTCTGAGATACAACCTAGGAGAGTTTCTTGGGGCGATAACAGTTATCCCAATCGACCCAGTTGATAATGAAAGGTATGAGGATGCAATGGCCAAGGCAAAGTGCATAATCCTTGATGGGGTTAAGGATCATGTAGTTCAGCGTATTGCCGAGAAGAATACGACAAAGGAGATGTGGGATACCTTGATGACATTGTATCAAGGCACTTCCGTGGAAAGGAGGATGCTACAAGAGAATCAACTGCGGTCGTATCAGATGCAAAAGGGGGAGCAGATAGATCTATTCCTCAGCAGGTTGCAGGAGATTCGGGACCAACTTACTTCCAGAGGGGCCACGCCAAATCAGGAGTTCATGGTGAGGACCACCCTGAATGCAGTCTTCGAGGAGTGGGAGACATTCATCCAAAGCATTTTGGGCAGAGCGAATCTTCCAGGTTGGGAAGAGATGTGGGCATCTCTTCGCCAAGAAGAGATTAGACGACTGACCAAGACGGGAAGTAGCAGCAAAGGAGGTGGAATCAATAAAGAAGAGGAAGAGGATGCAGTTCTGGCATTTGCAGGACAACAAGGAAAGAGGAAGAAGAAGGACATCTCCAAGATAAAGTGCTCCCATTATGGGGAGCTGGGTCATTATGCAACCCAGTATCCTAGGAAGAAGAATAAGGGAGAGGCTTCTGACTCCAAGGCAGCGCCGGCTAAGGCGGAGAAGGAAGTAGAGACTGATGACGACTGTGCCATGAGTGCTCATGTACCTCTAGAGAAGAGGTGGGGAGACATCGAGCTATAGTCAGGAGGACTACAGAAGATGTGGGGCAGGATCCTTGAGGTACCTAAACTCTTGGATCATATCCGGCTATGGGAGCCTCGAGAGGCAGTAGCAGAGTGACAGATGTCGGTAGAAGCAAGATGTGGATGGAGCGACAGAACAACGCTAGAGTGCAGAGATCTGTAGCAACGTAGTGAGGCTTGCAGCAGTACGAGAGACACAGAGGAGGTTGCAGCAGTGCAGAAAGGCACAAAGGTGTTTGTAGCAGTGCGAGAGATGCAAAGTTGTTGCAGCAGTGCAGGGGCAACAAAGGGAGCACATGATAGCAGCAGAGGGAGCTTCAGCATCAAGAGGGCTTCTAGCCTAACAAGGATGTCAGTAGTTGGGTAGATCAGTTACTTACTTCTCAGTAATTGAGTTGTAGTGCAATAGTAGCAGTGGTAGTGCTATGGGCAGCATGATGCAACATGATGAGAGAGAGCTGCAGTGTAGATGCAGTGTTGGGAGGAAGGACTAGCAGCAGGCCAAGCATCAACACAAGTACCAGTGCCGAATGATTAGGGTGATGTTCAATAGTGGAGCATTACTAGAGCACATTCCTCGCTAATAGGGAGTGTTGATTTGGGGTAGCATCGAATGTGCTTAAGCCATGAAAAGTGGAGTAGAGGCTGAATCAGATGAGATCTCCAGGACCCAGAAATGGGTTGGGGAAATTCCACCCGGTTAGAGAGATATTAAAATAATTAATATTTTTAATGGGTTCCTAAGTCTAAACTTAGGAAAATAA
>APFE030017985.1:3225-26898 GCA_000404065.3 Pinus taeda
TATGTTGATGTAGATATGGCAGGTGATAGAGATAACAAGAGGAGCACTACAGGATATGTATTTACTGTAGGTGGAACAGCTGTCGGTTGGGTTTCAAAAATCCAAAGTGTTGTTGCACTTTCAACAACAGAAGCAGAGTATGTTGTTGCTACAAAGGCTAGTAAATAAATGATTTGGTTACAAAGGTTTATGGGTGAATTGGGTAAGGAGCATGATATGGGCACGTTATAAAGTGATAGCCAAAGTGCCATTCATCTTGCAAAGAACTCAGGATTTCATTCTAGGACTAAACACATACAGCTCAAGTACCATTTCATATGATCAGTGTTGGAAGATGGAGAGTTGAAGCTGGAAAAGATACACACTAGCCAGAATCCTGTTGATATGCTAACAAAAGTTGTAAACAGGGAGAAACTGAGAATATGCTCAGTTTCAATTGGTCTTCAAGGATGTCGATGAAGATGAGAAACAGCCAGGTCCAAAGAGGAGTCATTGTCCAGCAAATGAAGCAGCGGTGGAGTTGCTACAATCATTCTCCAATTGGGAGATTATTGAGTATGGAGCATGATTGTTTAGAGGTCTTTGTTTTAGCTGGATGCATACCCTAGGAAATTTGTACACCCCTCCACAAGGGGGTTCGAGGGGGCTGATCCCCTCCGGCTAGGGGGTCCGGGGGCCAGCGATTCCCCGGCGGGGGTTTCGGGAGCAGTGCCCCTGAAGCTAAAAACAGATGTAAAATTGCCTTGTAAAAGTATAGTAATTTCTGGTGAATCTGGGTCGTTCATTAAGTGGATGATCTAACAGTAGAACTTATGTTTAGTTTAGGGTTTTTTGCCCTAGAAGGCACCCCCTCTCTTTGTATGAGGGCATTGTATTTGAGGTTGTGTAATAGATGTGTATTTTCTAAGTGAGAAGCAGAGAGGTCAGGCTGTGAGAGAAAACAGAGGATATTACAGTGGATCTGTTGTAGATTGTGTCTCTTCATTTTGCTGGATAATAGAAAGGAAGGATTGGTTGTTTAGGGTGGACGTAGCCCAAACTGGGTGAACCACATATATTTTTGTCTCTCTTGTTTTATGTGTTTTCTGTGTTTATATTTCTGCAAGATTTTATGTGTTCCATTGCTCCGTAATATGTAATTTGCTAACACATATGTTTTTATGTTAAAGTGTTTATAACATCTACATAATAATCTCTCATTGGAATCTTTTAATTGCAAAAGTTTTTGAATCCTTATGCACTTGAAATGAAAATGATAAGCATCTTGGGTTTATTTCTGAATGGGGAAATAGTACAGCATTACTAATCTTCTCCAATTTAGATTAGTATTACATTCAAGAAATCGAAGGAACTCCCGATTGACTCTAATGATGAAGAACATCCAATGTTTGAAGAAGAATGCACTAGGGAGGAAGAGGAATTAAATCATGAAGAAGAAGGTCCCAGTGAACCTATATAAGAAGTGATCATCTCTAAAAGTAGAAAGAGACCCAATTGGTTGAAGTATACTCTTCTAGATGCAGAAGGACATGGAGCAACCAAAGATACATTCAGGGAAAGAAAGAAGCGAAATATATATGCAGGGTATGTAGCCTATCTGAAAAAGTTAATAGAAGCAAAACCATCCACCTTTGAAGAGGTTGTCAAACATCAAGAATGGAAATATTCCATGAATGAATAATATCGATCAATAATGAAAAATGGAGTTTAGGAAATCATTCCTAGGCCTGAAGACAAATATGTGGTAACTTCCAAGTGGCTCTACAAGATTAAACATGCACAAGATGGAAGCACTGATAAATATAAGGCAATATTTGTGGCTATGGGTTTCTCCCACCAAGAAGGCGACAGTTATGAAGATACATTTGCACCTACAACAAGGTATACAACTATATGATCGTTGGTCTCTTTGGCAACATTAATGGGATGGAACATCCATCAAATGGATGTCAAGACAACATTCCTTAATTGTACTATTGATTTTAAGTTAAAGATAGAGAGACTCATGTTTGCAAGCTAAAGAAGGCATGTTATGGCCTTAAGCAAGCATGAAGGGATTACTATGCAACGATGGACACATACCTACAAATATTGGGCTTCTCAAAAAGTTTTGTTGATCTGAATCTCTATATCAAGGTTGTGAAGGATGACTCGATAATCATTCCTCTAAATGTGGATTATCTTCTCATGACATGTGTGGAAGGTCAGGTTCAAGAGTGCAAGAAGAAACTAAAAACAAAATTTGATATGTAGGATATAGGGTTGCCACACTATTATTTGGGGCTGGAAGTATGGCCAAGGACATGATGAGATATATCTAGGTCAAGGAAAATATGTGATCGACATGCTGAAAAGGTTTGACATGATGGATTTCAAGCCTATGAAAACCCCTATTATCACAAATCTAAAGAGGCTAAGAAGTTTCAATTCAAGCCTTGTGGATCGGACAAGGTATAGAAAATTAGTTGGCTCTCTAGTGTACCTAGTCAATTCTCGACCAAACATTTGTTTTGTAGTGAATATTCTCATTTAGTTCTAGGTAGAGCCCAAGCATTATCCTTGGATAACAACCAAGCATGCACTAGGATATCTGCAAGGAAAAATACACTACTTCCTAAATTATGATAAAAAGAATTATGTCCACTTGATTGGATATATAGATTTTGACTAGGGAGGTAGTGAGATGGATGTGAAAAGCACTACTAGAGGATTCCTCCATGGTATCCTAGATGAGTATAAAGAAAGAATCAATTTCTTTGGGTAGTGTTGAGGTTAAATACATTGCAACCTGTGAAGTAAGCCGAGAAGCTATCTCATTGAGGAAGTTGTTGTCTGACTTGTTTAAAGGACTGATGGACCCTACAGTTATACATTATGACAACACTAGTTGTATAAGGTTGTCTAAAGACCCAATGTTCCATGGAAAGACAAAACACAAATAAAAATTATCACTAGATATGAAAGTTGGTGCAAGACGGAGTGTTGCAGCTACAATATATCTCCATTAATGACAAGATAACTGACATCTTGACAAAATCTCTTCCAAATAAGAAGATTGTGTATTTGATAAACGAGCTTGGATTGGTTGATATATCCTCCCTAGTTGAGAGGGAGAGATAGGCACATCATTCTTGTCTTCACCTCCTGAAGAAAGAATGGTGGATTGGGTAAGCATCTAGCTTCCAATACTTTTTGAGGATGAGGCAAGGCATCCAAGATGTAAGAGTAGTTGAAGATGAAATTCTTTGAGGATGTGTTATTCCAAGATAGGAATTTTCCTAAAAGGGCATACCCTGTGAACACCCAAGTGGGGTATGTGCCTTGAGAGACAATGATGATGGTGTATACTAGACATTAGTCTCACCATAATTGTGTTATGATCTTATGGAGAGATAGTGTTACTAGTCAAAGCCTTGCTATGTGACAATTACGGTTGATATAATGCAAAGAGATAAGTTGAAATGATAGCTTATGAGATGACTTACCATACGAATCTTCTTATGAGATCTCTTCAGTTTGAGAATTTCCAAGTACCATTTATGAATACCTCCCTAGTTAAGAGGGAGTGTTGAAATGTGTAAGTAGGTTATTTGTTCATAAATATGAAATTTAGTTTTTAATCTTGTAAATTATAAAAAGAAAGAAAAATTAGTATTGTTATTTTTCTAGCATGGGTTTCATGCTCAAGGTCTTTTATTTAGAGGTCAAGCACCCATTGAGTTCTTCTAGGGTTTTTCCTAAGGTAAATAAGTCAAAAGAGTCATTTTCATATGAAGAATACCCCATTGGTAACATTGTAACATGGTAAAAAGAAGTTGTATTTAAAAGAGTCAAAATACCCTCCAAGACCAAGTCAGCCTCATTAGGGAATGTTATCCTCATCGGAAGCCTATATATAGGAGGGAACTCAACCTCATATGAACACAAAATAATTTGTAATGCTGGTGGAAAACCTGTGCGTTATTTTATGAGACCAACGTTTCGGACTGGCTAGGTGAGTCCATCATCAAGGCAATGATCAGTGTATTTTGAGAAGAGAGTCGTGTAAATAATAGAGCTATAAAGTTCTGGAAAACCCTAGAATATCCTTATCCTATATTAAAGGAACCACAGATAAAATAAGCAAAGTTCTGGCCAAGCATAACATTATGGTTGCTTTCACTCCCCCTAACACTCTAAGAAACATGCTTGATTCTGCTAAAGACGTGTTAGACCCAAAAAATCACAAAGGAGTTTATTCCATTCCCTGTTCATGCGGAAAAATCTATATAGGTGAAACAGGGAGATCCTTTGGAACAAGATTAAAAGAGCACATTAGTGACATTACGAGAAACAGGTCGGAAAAATCAGGTCTAGCAGAACACGCATGTCTCTCCTCACATCATGTCTGCATAGAACAAGCTAAATTAGTCCACAAGGAAGACCATTACTTAAAACGAAGAGTAAAAGAGGCAATTGAAATCGAGAAATCTTCCAATAACCTGAATAGGGATGACGGTCTCAAGTTAAGCAGTACCTGGAAACCCCTAATAAAAAAAATGAATAAACATTAAACATGAAAATAATCATATAAATAAATAATCAAATAATTAAAATTAAAGCAAATTAATAAAATAATAACACTAATGCTAAATACTAATAATAAACATAAAATCAATTAAATAAAAAAAATTAAAAAAAAAAATATAATACTAATAATAAAAACATTAAAAAAAAAAATTAAATAAAAAAATAACAAAAAATAATACATATAATAAATAAACTATCTAATATATTTTATGATTAACATAATAAACAAAAACAACATCTTATATATATATATAATATAAAAATATATAATAATATATATATATAATATATATATGATACAAGTAAATACCACAAACACATAGATAATAGTATTATAATTATATATATATCAATGAGCAAACACATTAATACATATCAAAATCAATTTAACAAAAATAATAAACAAATATAATTAATTATTAAATTAACAATTCACATTATAAATATAGACATAATCAAATAAATTAAAAACAATAGTAATCTTAAGATTGTACATCTAAGTAGTTAAATATCATCTAGGAATATACATAGAAATTCAAACTAATAAAGAAATGCTTAAAATAATATATATGAGCAAACACATTAATACAAATCATAATCATGTTAACAAAAATAACAATCAAATATAATTAATTATTTAATTAACATTTCACTTTATAACTATAGGCATAATTACATAAATAAAAACAATAGTAAGTTAAATTGTACAACTATGTAATTAAATAACAACTAGGAGCATATATAATAATTCAAGCTAATAAATAAATGCTTAAAATAATACACATACCTAGCAATTCTAATAGCAAGACATATAAAATTAGAAATCTTATTAATAGAATTATTATTAAATATAATCAATTAAATTAATAAATAAAATAAATTAACTAATATTTAAATGATTAAATAAACATTACATCAATAATGAATCTTATCATTAGTAATTTAATTAATTAATAATCATAATATATAGCCGACATGATATTGCATGCAGATTTCAAAATTCTTTTTCAATCATCTATTTATAGCTCTATTATTTACACAACTCTCTTCTCAAAATACACTGATCATTGCCCTGATGATGGACTCACCTAGCCAGTCCGAAACGTTGGTTTCATAAAATAACGCACAGGTTTTCCACCAGCATTACAATCTACAAACCTGTATGGATTCTCTTTTCAACAACAAAATAATTTATTCATCATCTAAGTGAAGGGAAAGTAGAATAATTCTAGCAAAGAAGGATCAAGGATGAAGTCTTGGGTTATTTTTCTCTCCCTCCCACATGCAAAGAAGGAAGGCTAGGGTTTTGTTCCTGCAAGGTCAAAGTTGAAGGAATTGTAGAAATAAGGTTGAAGGAAGGTCTATTATATCATCTACAATCCCTAGAAGAAGGAGGAACCCAAGTGAAGGTCAAAGGAAGCCTTGGAAGCCCTAAAATTATTCACATGTGTGGAAGCAACAGCTATTGCAGAGGCTGAAAATTTCATACTTGCAGTGGAGGCCGAAATTTTGTAGTTAGGGGTCAAAATTGTGCAACTGGAAGAGATTTGACTAGGTTTGACTTGGATAGAGGAAGCACATCATCAAATAGGTTAGACTTGGTCTCGGAAGAATATTGGTCTTGGTCCAGAGGCCTTAGAATTCGTCATTTGAAGAATCTATAAGAAGAGGATATTTGTGGGTTTTTCTCTCGAATGGAGAGGTTTTGGCCCTGGCTTGCAACCTACATCCCATGTTCTTGTGTATTGTTGATATTACTATTTTGGTATTTGTTTTATTATAATAACAACATAATAATAGGAGGAAACTAATAATCAAGAAAAAATGAAAATACATCACAAGTAGTTATTAAGTTGAAGAGGAATCATCTTAGTTGCAACCCTATAGATTTCTCAACATTTCAAGACACAACCTTTCCAGGTAAGGAGAAGATTCTAACGCTTTCTCAATTGATTTCTTAACTACCGTATCTTTAGTTTTAGGAGAAAACAAACTTGGTTATAGTGAAGCATCCTCATCATCTTGTTCTTGAATGATAGGAGAGGTGTGATTTTGGAGTACTTCAAAAATCATTGATCTTCACCGAATCCACCGACAATCTTTGCTTGCAAAAAAACATGTCCTAGTAGAACCACCATGGGTGAAAAAAAATGCTTTTCTTTAGATTTAGGGAAATGTGTATCCATATGCCTCTGTCTAGCATCAATCACAAAAACTTAATGTGTTTCTTTAACAAGTTGAAGACAGTCCAATCATCTAAAAACACTTCCAAAAATTTATGCATAGAATCCTTAAATGTTGCAACCATCAATCAAGAAAATATTGTGAGTGTGTTCTTCAATCCAAAAGGCATGACAATATATTAGAATAACCCCCACTGTGTGGCAAACTTCATCTTATGGCAAGCCTCCTTGGTGATCCTAATCTGATGGTATCCTTAGAATTTTCTTGTGAAGGAGTAAGCCTCTTGTCTCTTTTCATTTTCCAAAACTTTACTTATAAAAGGTGTGGGGAAGGTGTCTTGAACACATGCATCATTCAATTTCCTCAAACTTACACATATTTGGATCTTTCCTATTTTTTTAAGTTGTATGACTCTCAAAATGATCCATTTGGACTCCTCAACATGTTCTATTATGCTAGCCTTCAACATACCATTGATTTGTTCCCTGAATTTTTGTTTATATATTAGGTTTAGGTAGCAGGGTCTTTGTCGCATTGGCTTAGCATTCGACTTGGAAGAAATCTTCATCTCCTCTAACATTCCAACTATACCCTTCATATTTGGAAATGTGTTGAGGAATAAATCCTGGTATTCGTGCAATATGTAGGAGATTTGTGTGGTGATTTCTTCATCCCAATAGTCTTCAATTAATGAAAAATTTAGGCTATCCTTTGTGGTAATGCTCACTTTGTGTGTTTTGATTTGCTTCATGTAATTTGGTGCCCTGGAGTCAAACTCTAGCCCAATTACTTCATCTTCTCCTTTAGACTCTTGAATATGTAGATCTCTAAGATCCTCATCTTCATTAATTTCTTTTGCCACAACGTAAAACTCTACTAGCTTCCTTATAATCTGACAATGTTGGTGAAATGTATAAAGTGGTACATCCTTTCGCATAGTCCTTGCGAGTCCCAGTGCAAATATCTTGTCTTTTATATTATGAAATGGTCCATCTATCAATGGATCATTAGATTCGAACTGAAAAGTAAATAGGAAATTATTTGTCTTGCTACCCAACCTATTGTACCCTGCTGCAAATCCAATTGCATATACCATTTTTGTGCCACAGTATCCAAAGTATGTAAAAAATGGTTCACTCACTAAACCTCTGGAATCCTTTCCTCTCTCCATCATGCAATACAATTCTCTAGGAGAGTGGTCGAAGATTCCTTACCAATAAATCTTTCTTTGTAATCTCTAACATCCAATCCAAATAAGATCTACAATGAGTGTCTACACTACTGTCAAGGCTCGTTCTGTTCTTAATGTATTATCCACCAATGCGTTGGAGTGGATTTTAGAGCAATGCCTAGCACTGGCATCTTGGTGTGATCTAGCACCTGTATTTCAAATTCATTAAAAAAATTATAAGTATTTTTCAGTCCTTCAAACCTAGGAGGTTCTCAAATTTTTGTGCCAATCCCACTGTATTGAACTGGTTATATGTGCACATCTCCTTGTGGAAACCTCGTGAAGGCACTACTACCAATTCTCCAATGCCTTGGTTGGGTCCAAAGAAAAGAAATGATACTACGCAAACTCAACATTCCATCTATTGTTGGGTTGATGTAGTCATCATGTTAGGCTTTCACATTGTAAATGTTGTCAAGGTCAACATTATCTACATCCCCACTCACATGCTCAACCTAGAGTTTCCATTAAAGATAAATCCATAGTTGGATTGGTGACACTACGAGCTTTGGCTTACCCATCAACACCCATGTCTTATTTGGTAATATATTCACATAAGATCCTAGATCCAATATGAAGTTTTCCATGTCATAATATATTATCTTTGCATTGAGCCAAAATTATCTATTTGTGTGCTTCCTTCACAACACTCGCTTCACCATTCTTTGGGGTACCTGTGCAAGAATGACTTCCTTCTCCTCTATGTAATGATCAATCATCCTGTGCATTCTCTCGAGAGTGTGCTCATCCTTCATAATTTCCAAACAACTTTTAAGGAAATTTTGAATGGGACTTACCTCCATTGGAGTCACTTCTAGTGGAGGCTTGTCATAAATAAGCGAAAGCTGATCATAGACTAGTGCCCCCTATGGTTGATGTGATGAGCTTGATGCACACAATTAGCTACAAGGATACGTTTTCCTTGCCTCCTGATATGTTTGGCTTTTCCTAACCAGTTCGACATTTGTAGGAGGCTCCATGACCTTCTGAACCCACTAATGAGGCTACTCTAGTGGGTTCACAACATCCATGCATGTTTCAGTCCCTCATCTCGTCACAATATTGTAACATACCCCCTTACCACCTATAGCCCATAGTTTGGTTATAAGGAAGAAATTACTATGATTACCACACCTTCAAAGTTTAGTTATGGAAATGGGGCCATAAAATCCCTCAAATCTCAATCTTCTCGCAATGTAAAACCAACACCACCATCTCAGCCAAATCGTCATGAGTTTTTCGACAATATAAGTTTTATTGAAATATGAATCTCGAATCAAAAGTTATGTCCATTTAAAGTTTGCCTCAACAAAACCCTAGCCATGTTAGCAAGAGTGCTACCACGTGGCACTTATGTGGTGCTCCACCACATCTACTGGTCCATGTCACCTACCATGTGGCCTTTTCCATGCCACATGAGCCTAGGACCCACCATTAAGGACGTCGGGGTCGACCTCCCCACAATGAAATTCATAGAGCATACATCTAAGACCTTGAATCTCGACATGAATTAGGTCTTTACCTTCTACCTATGGTCTTGTCGAGGTCCCAAACCCTCACTAAGGTTATTCTTGACCCACCAGTCAAAACATCTATCTAAGAGAAGTTTTACAATGTTTTCCTGCCTTACCAACCCTCGAGTAAGGTCAGGCTTGACCCACCATTCGAGAACTTCCATCCATAACATAACCTCGAAGAGTTAAACCATAAAAGGCCTCAACTGTCAACACTTAGCCATTTTTACAATTTTAACCCTTCTTCTACTGTGTCATGATTTCTCCAGTTTGGCCCTAATTTTACTTAGAGCTTAAGAAATTAAAAAAAACTCAAGGTCTAGCTTCAATACAGCTAGTCTGATTGATAAAATAAAGAAAAACATGGCATGTGAAGATCAATTACACACAGGTAAATGATCTTGCTAGAACATTAAACATTTAACCATCGCAATAGGCTTACAACCAAGCTTGCAGTTCTGTTAAGACTCAAACCATATTTATACCCTAAACATTTAACATTTAACAAGACCAACAATCTTAAAGCAATTTTTTCATACAAATCAAGTATGAAAGCAATTACAAATCAAAAAACCAGCAGGAACACATGCAACATAATAAATTTACACAAGTGTCCAAACAATTTACCTTACAACCTCATGAAAAAAATTCATATAATCCATAGGACATTTCAAAGCAAATTTGATGCAGGAAAAACCACCTAAAGGCAATTTTCCCTGCTTTCCCCAATCACCTTACACAAGCCTGTGGGTTATGGGCCCACACCTCATATCGGAAGCGTTATATTTATGCTTTTTCATTAAAAACTAGGGCCACACAACTTGGTTGAAAATACACGGAACCATGGAAAAACCGACCAGAACATATAAACTGGACTTCAAATATTATACATCCATGTTCATAAATCGTCAAGTCCAGTTCATCACCTTTCCGGTGCACTTTGCCATCCTTCATTATCTTTGATCATCGATCAACAACTGGCATGATAATCCTCCACCATTGATCTGCGCTCAATGGATCCGACGGCTGTCAGATATTTCGGGTGGACAAATAACATGGAAATTACCCGCCCGAAAAAGTTGTTTTTCTCTCTCCTCGGCTGCTACGTGTCACTGTGTGTATGGAATCAGGTCCATCTTTGGGAATACCACTTATGGGTTTGAGGAGGCCCGATAATCCGTTTACCACCTTATGAAGACCACTTTCGCTACTTAACGCCATCGCGTCTATGCCATAGATCACCAATGCTAACCGTCAATCGATGAGATCTGATGGCTCTTGTGCATACTCCGATGAATTTCTCATTAACTTGGTTTCATTTGCATTTGATGGTTTCTGTGTTAAACCTCCTTCATCTGTGATGCTCTGTTTCGACATCCATATAATAATTAACTATTGGGTATTGTTAGATCACCATCGATCCTACAGTGATCGATTGTCGATCAACATGCCTACAAATGGAAATTTAAATGATTAACACATATACACAACACAACTGGAAAATGCATAAATACATAGTTCCTCTATCTCTCTATGTTCAATGATAGTTCCTCTATCTCTCTGTGTTTACCGATAGTTCCTCTGTCTCTCTGTGTTCATCGAATTCTTCCTAGATACATATGTTACACAGAATCACTAATGTAACCAGAATTTATCATTTCATATTGAATCAACCGTCCACACTCAGAATTAACTCTCTGTATATAACACATAAACACATAATTACATATTTGAGGCTCTTCATCCCTCTCTATCTTGATTCTTCTAATTAGAGCCTATGGTTCCTCTAATCTGCTCATAATCTTACAATTCCATTATGAATCCTCTCCAATCCTCTCTCTCTATCCTTTTCATAAAAGAAAGGAAATACAATATATCTAAGCTAACCATCTCCTCCACAATTGAAGGGATAGACTATACATTTAGGAATCAAATCCTATCCTAATATGAAAAACTAAATTACTTGGTTTGATCTCCACGCAGGGAGGATCAACTTGCCACCTATTCTCTCTTTTCCTTAATATTTGGCAACAATATAACTACTTACATACTTTGTAATTTATAGAAATTAAATAACCAATTCTTCTTCCAAACTCTCATTAGCCACAACATGTAACCACACCATCACATTGTTGGCTAGGCCTAGATGCTCCTGCATTAAACTCCCAAGGTTAAAAATAATTATGATCTCCCGATCATGTGCTTCTGATCTGTGTCCTCCTGGATCCCATACTTTGTTTGGTAGTCTGTCCTTGGTTAATGTTGTTGTTGGTTGTCATTCTCCAGGTTTCGATAATTTATGTTGTATATCCCCATTAGCTATGCTCTCACTCTCTGTTGTTGTATTTTTCATATAAATTACTAATTTTTGCTCATCATCATAATTTATACTAGGCTTCCACACCTTAATTTGCAATTTATCATTACCTTCACCTGTATCATTCTTTCCAGCCAATCTTCCTTTCTTATTTTTTCCTTTATATATTCTATTGGAATGTTGTTGTATGAGTCTCCACAACTCATCAATTTCTTTGTCCACTTCACTACTTAGATGATTAATACTATTCTCCTACAACTGGATGTGTTCTTACATACAAACACCATAATCCATGCACCAATACCTTCTCCATTTATCCCCTACAACAATTCCAATTCCTTCTTTTGGTTTCTCAGTCATGGCTTCGTCACTTCTTACTTCAATTTCCAGTATACCTACAATTTCACAAATTTCTTGAAAACTAAGAATTATTCCTGCTTACTTAGGTACTTGGAATAACTATTCTTCTAGTAACTTAATTTATGTACCCTTAATGATTATAGCATCATATTTGTCTGCTTCAAAAATGTCATTTTCAACCTCTTCTTCATCAATAACTCCCTATTGCACAATAGTGTTCTTGTTACTATCATCCCTTGAAATCATCTCCAGTTCAACAATTCCATACTGTAATTTCAACATCATTCCATCTTTTTGAGACATTCTAATTTCACCCTTCCTTACTTCAATCTGATCTTCAGAATTAACTCCTTGTTTCAAATTGACTTCATATTGCCTTGTTTCTACATATAAATCTTCACCAGAATTATTCAATTCATTAAACACAAATACTTTACCCTATTCCCTCATTATGCCAACATTTCTGACAACTTCTTTTCCATATTTTTCATCCATGACAACTTCTTCATTCTCATTCAGTTTTGGTTGTAAATTCTGATCACTTATTCTTTGGTTTTCTTTCCTTTTCTCCAAAAGACTTGACTTATGCCAAAAATCTACCATCTCATTTGAAATTTCTCTTAATATCTCTACATGATATTTACTAACTTCATTGTCTGCAACATCTGTCTTTAGTCCTTCTCTACTCTGGCTTTCTTCAAGGTCAATAATGTTCAATAATTGTTTAACATCTACCAAGTCTTCTATATCAATCTTCAGTAGCTGCTTTCCTTTGGCTTCAGTCCTCAATAGTTGTCCAATATATGCATAATTCGCTACATCTATGTTTAACAACTACTCTTTCCTCTACATCATAAGATTATGTGAATTTCCTTCTTCTAACTTTTGAAAAATCATATCTTTACTTTTCCTTTCCCTTATGACAACATTAACTAGTTGCCTTACTTTAGTGTATCTTGCATTTACACAAAATATTAGTTTCAAAACTATGAGACACCAAGGTCTCCTCAAATAATTTCATCATCAATTCTTCTAGTTGACTCCCACTTACTGAATACACCATAAGATTCTCCATTTGGTTTGTATTAGCTTCATTAGTTTTCTTGAGAAAACTCTTTGTTCAATATTCATATGAATGGATCTCTTCCTTTCCAAACACTTCTTTGATCTCAATAATTCCTCTGCCATCCTCCTTTTGATTTATCCTTTGGATGTCATATGACACTTGACTGTAATTTTTCTCTTTGTTCTTCATATGACTGTGGATAGTCATATTTTCACCTATTGATATGACAGTTTCCAATAATTTCTTGTTTTTCCCTAAGCTTACATGGTCTGCAAGCACACAACAATCATCAGTTTTAAAAATACAATATCTTTCATCCTCTTTTGATGCTTCAAGCACTAATCTTCCATCATAGATCTTTTGGATTTCAATAGATCCTCTTTGTTGTGACTCCATTTCTTTGAGTCTCTCCTTCTCTAACAAATCAATATGAATTTGTTCAAGTTCATTGATCTCGTTTATTAGCTTGACATTCCACCTCTATTGCAATAGCTTCCACTTGACCCATTTCTTCGTTCTCCCTCTGTATCTTCGGTCTTTACTTTTCTTTCTTTGTATGCCCTCTGTTATTATATTTACTCCTCCTCTCATTACTGTCAAATTAATCTCTTGTTATTCATTCTTCTACCAGTTGCTATACTCCTACAATCTAATGCCTTCCTCAAATTCACTCTCATGTTGCTAATCATCTCTTTTAAATTGTTGGTTTCTTCCATCTTTATCCTACTGGATTAATACTTTTGTTTCCTTCATGTCTCTAAAGACATGACTTCCGTGCTGCTCTTGATATTCCATCTCACCTTCAAATAATCTCTACTCAATTTCTCTAATTTAGGCGTCATATTTATTAATGTTTTCTTTTGTACCTACAGTCACAACATTAACTAAAGAGTCTAAACATTTACTTAACTCTATAAATGTTTAAGACATTTCATCCTTATTATGCATGGTAACCATAATCTCTTCTTTATCAGGTTCTGAAAGCTTCATTTCTCCTTCAGGTTCCTTAAGAAATCTTTCCAAGAACTCTATTTCCATGTGAAATCTTCCTAGCATTTCATCACAACTTTCATTCTCAGCTTCATTCTTTTCCTAGCAATCCTCCTGAGTTATCTTGTTTTCTACACTATTATATTAAAAAGTTCTTTCATCAATTTCATCAGACAAATTCATTTTCTTACCTTCTTGGAATACCACTATGGCATTTTCATTAGGCTTCTGGTCCATATCAACTTCATCTGACTGCCTTAAACCAAACAGAAATTCATTTATGAACTCTTTCTGCTGCAATAAATCATCACCTTCTTCCTCTAAAAGGCACTCTCCATCATACTTCACTTCAAGAATTTCATTTGTGACAATTTCACCAAACTATCCATCCTCCTCTGCATATCCTGGAAACATATGCAAACTATGAGAACTAAAATCACAAGGCTTCATTGCCTCATCAGCTTCCCTTGTCAACATATCTTCTAATTGTTCTAAACTATTCCAATAGTTAATGAGATCTTTAAATGACCTCTCATTATCCTCTTCACTCATAATTTCTCCCTGTTCTAGTCTAGAAATGGAAACTTCCATTTTTGCTTCTGCTTCTCTAAGGTTTTCCATCAACCACTTTACCTATCTTTGTTGTAGCCTTCTGTGCAACTTAGGCCACTTCACTGGCTTCTTATTCAAGACCCAACCTAGTATTTGGTTCTCCTCTAGAAGCATTACTAATGCACCAAATTCTTCTCTTATCTTAGCTATTTCCTTATCA
The DNA here is from genome assembly GCA_000404065.3 of Pinus taeda. Classification (NCBI taxonomy): domain Eukaryota; kingdom Viridiplantae; phylum Streptophyta; class Pinopsida; order Pinales; family Pinaceae; genus Pinus; species Pinus taeda. The sequence goes on from APFE030017985.1 coordinate 18,229, forward strand.
AGCTCTGCTTGACTCATCTGTTTCCTATGGATTGTTTGAGCACCCTTCTCCTTCATCCTGTAGCCTTTTTCTGAACCTTCCATATGACTTTCCATAGCCATCTTCTCTTATGTGTGAGTTCCTACACTTGCAACCAATCAACTTCCTTCTAAGTTGATATTCTCACCAAGCTTCTCCTCTGCCTAGTCTCCAAGTCCTCTTTCCTTATAACTTGAACTGAGAAATCTTGCTCTCTCTCTGGTTGCTACACTCAAAACTCTTAAGGACTCCTCTGTCCCTATCTATTCCAAGCCTCAGTTGGAATGAGGTTCTTCTACAATCTCTAAGAACTTCCCAAAGTTCTTCCTACAGTCTTACTGTTGTAGTCCGATGCCAAACTTTGCATTCATTTAACATGCTGTGAACTCTCATACCTTTTTAGTCATAATATTCATAAGCAAGGCATCCATGCTCTGATACCAAATGATGCAGGAAAAACCACCTAAGGGAAATTTTCCTTGCTTTCCCTAATCACCTTACACAAGCCTATGGGTTATGGGCCCACACCTTCTATCAGAAGCCTTATATCTATTCTTTTTCATTAGAAACTAGGGCCACACAACTTGGTAAAAAATACACGAAAACCATGGAAAACCCAACCAGAACATATAAGCTGGACTTCAAATATTATACATCCATGTTCATAAATCATCGGGTCCGGTTCATTGCCTTTCCACTGCGCTCCACCGTCCTTCATTATCTCTGATCGTCGATCAACAACTTGCACAATAATCCTTCACCATTGATCTGTGCTCAATGGATCTGACGACAATTAGAGATTTCAGGTGGACAAATAACGCGGAAATTACCCGCCTGAAAAAGGTTGTTTTTCTCTCTCCTTGGTTGCTACATGTCACTATGTGTATGGAATCGGGTCCATCTTTGGGAATACCACTTATGGGTTTGAGGCCGACCGACAATCCATTTACCAACTTATGAAGACCACTTTCGCTACTTAATGCCCTCGCATCCATGCCATAGATCACCAATGCTAATTGTCAATTTATGAGATATGACGGCTCCTATGCATACTCCGATCAATTCCTCATTAACTTGGTTTCATTCACATTTGATGGATTATGTGTTAAACCACCTTCCTCTGCCATGCTCTATTTCGACATCCATATAATAATTAACCATTGGGTATTGTTAGATCGCCATTGATCCTACAATGATTATGTAGATTATCTTCTGAATACATCGCATTAGGTTTCTTTCTGATCGATGTTTCAAACCAGCAACGATGGTTCATCTTCAGGAGTAGTACCGAGAACAGTGGTTCACATCCTAAAGATGAACCACCATTGTTGGTTCGAAACGTCGATCAAAAAGAAACCTAATGCGATGTATCCGGAAGATAATCTACATAACCGATAATCTACATAACCCTAGTGTATATTTGATCTATATTTCAACCATTTTCATAGCCTAATTATGTCATATATACATACATACATATATATAATAATATATATAATATATATATATATATATTATATATATATATACACACACATTCACACACAGACAACGTGCCTTACTATACTATCACCCTTATTACCTTATTACCTTTATTCTATGCATTACTAGTCACAACATTTATCCTATTCACTATACCACATTATTCCTCACACTTTAACCTACAGTTGTAGCCATGATTTCCAAATCAAGGATATGATAATGACTTCAACTGGAAAATAATCAAGCTTAAGTGACAAGTAATCATGTTGTGTAATGACAATCAAAATCTAGTGATATTGCAATTGGTGGGTAATGATATGACAACTTAAAGGTGATACTACAAACTCATCATGACTGATATGAAAATCAAAAGGTTAGTAATAAAGTCTCAGACTTATGGAAAATAATATGTCACATATCAATCTGAAAATTGACAAGAGTAAATTTCAATGGGAAATACATGAATGAAATTGAGTTCTCCACAAGGACAAGTGGTTATGAGAAATTGTTTTTATGAGAAAATATACAAAAGGAAAAGTACTATTTTTATATACTCTATTTTGAGTCATTCTACTACTATGTTTTCAAAACAATTTATATCATATCTAAAGTATATTTTTCCTCCTACATTGTTGTTTGATTATATGCTTGTAAACCATCGAGAAGAGAGAATTCGTGTTGGAAAAATCCCTAAGCAACAACACGAAATTTCGAGCCATTTCAAAGAGGGATAATTGAAAGTTTGTAGGAATAAAAACATACACAGAGGCTGATTTTTCAAATAAAATTAAGGGACGAGTTTGGGAGATTCATAGGGCATATTTATAGTTGCAAGAGGAACGAAAATTTGAAACTTCAAAATGCAAATATCAATGTATCTGCAACCACCATTTTGGAATGAAAATTTGGTCTTTATAAGGAATTTCTAAGTCCAAAATGTGTACAACCAAAGTTCAAAACCATGTACATAGTCCAATTTTGAATAAACTAATATATGCACACAAAACCAATTTCATTGAGTTTAAGGTTAAACTTGGAATTTTGCTCAGAGTTGTTTGGTATGACATAGAGAAAAATATTTTGAAAAACACATTTATACTTAAAAATGCAAATTGATTTAGCTCAAAATTTCTCTTGTGAAATCGATTTCATTGTATGTCATATGCATTAGTTTTTTTTGGGTTTGATAAATCACCTTGCTAGTACAAAAATACATCCTCTGTGTAGGAAGGTTTAGTCTTATCTATCTCTATCATGTCATGGTATTGCAACATTTTCATAGGGAAAAGTCATTGAACATTCCATACTTATTTTTTCAGAACTTTACCAAAATGGTGTCAGGGCCAAGGAGGAAAAAAGAGAAAAAATAAAATTTTGGCTAAGTATGGGGATATGACATGGTAAGGAGGAGATAGGGAATATCATGCACAATGGAGGTTAGTGGTACCACACAAATGTCTGACGGAATGCACAGATGTCCAATGAAAGTCATGAATACCGCTACATAATAAAAACATTCAACAACCAATATTGCACTCTCTAGTTGTGTGTGTTAGTTAGTTGTAGGAAACAATTAGTTACAATTTGGCGTAGTAGGGTGAAGCAGTCAGTTGTGGCTCAACACATATGAGGATAGTGTGGAAGAAAATGTAACTAGGTTAGGTCTTCATAATGACATGATCTTTGTAAATTATGAAATAAAAGAAATAAAATTATTTGTGTATGCCTTGCTGAATGGGTTTCATGAGAAAGAGGTTTATTTGTTAGTAGCTCCCATTGAGAGCCTTAGGATGTATTATTGAGTCAAAGAGTCAATGTCATATGAAGAATCTCTTCTTGAGCATGTGAAAAATATATTTGAGTGATAAACATTGTCAAATAGTCCTCCAACAACAAGCACACAATCCTCTTCTTATGTCGGCCTCCAAATGCACAAAGGAACTCATGTCCATTCACATAATGAAGACACAACAGTTCACTATCTCATGTCGACTTATTATGGAGAATAACCACTATAAATAGTTGTGTAGGATCCGCATTAAAAACATGTGCAGAACTCGGATTCCTCTGTAATTTTCGGATGGGTACAATGGAGTATAGGATATCGAATACCTCTGCAACTTCGGTGATAATTGTAGTGGGTAATTACTGTAAAAATCTTTGAGATTTCATGTTATGTTTCTCGGACATATCTCCTTGCAGTATTGACATATCTATGATAATGAGGAGAACACAATCACCGTCTCCACATACTAGACAGTCTCTACATATCTATGATGATGAAGATCTCGGTGCAGGGAGAAAACACAATCATGATCTCGATAAATTTGTGATGAGGAGATATCATAGTGACACACTTTGTATAGGAATACTTCTTAATGAAATCATGATCTCAACATATATTCAATTATGATCTCAGTATAGATATAGTCATGATCATGATGAAGACATAGTTACAAGGTGAAGCTCTCAGTGAAATTGTAGCAATGGTGCAACAATAATGATCTTGTTGTTATGATGAATATCTCAGTGAAGGTGTAGTAATGCTGACCTCAGTGAAGCAGTGGTGATGATGATGATATCAACAATTAAAAAGAAGAGGATTGGTGTCTTGGTCTTGGAGTGGCTTAATAGGTCAATGGTCATGGTCTTGGTATTCATCAATTGGAATCTCTATAAGAAGAATTTTGTGTGGTTTTCCTCTCAAAGAGTGAGAGGTTTTGGCCCTAGGAGAAAGCCAACACCTTGTGTTCTTGTCTCCTTTGTTTTGGTAACTTTTTGATGAATTGAGAAGACACACTCTAATAATAACAAGCGAAGATTGTGCTAATAAGAAAAGTTAAGAAATAACTCACAAATAGTTATCACGACGAGAAGAATATTATTAACTTAATTTTCCCTAGATTCTTCAACATGGGATCAGAGCTAAGGTGTTGAAGTCAAATACAGGGCATAAAAGAGACATTCAAGGATCAAGTTTCAAGAAGGGCATGAAAGAAAGTTGAAGGGATTTTGCTATATAATCAAAGAGATGGTCTACAAGAGCAAGACAATTTAGTCCTACAGTAATATTGATTTGGATCATTATTTGAAGCTCTCAGATAATTTACCTCAGGATCATATTCAAACTCCCTTATGAAATCTTCGAATGATGATTACAAACCTACAATTCAAGTACGATCACATTGTCCCACAGTTTGATAACTTATACTTAATCTCAGTCAAAATGAAGTCTTGGTGCTAGTGCTGAAAACTCAGATCACAATCAAAAGAAGAGAAGGTATTTTTCGGAGCTAGCTCAATCTCTCTATTCAGTCTTGAAATAACCATGGTGCTAGCCACAAATTTGGTGTCATTACAATCTCTGCCATACCACAATGATCTCAATAACTTATAGTCTGCAACAGTTTTGGTGCTTAGTACTAGACATTGCAAGAAGGTCTCAAAGGATATCTTTGAAAATGGATTTTAGTTGTTCATGCTAGGAAACTCAAGAAGGATCTACAATAAAATCACATCAACTTGAAGATCACCCAGTGGAAACATCAATGCATCTTCAACGTGATCATTAGGGGAATTTCGAGGTCTAAAATGGGCCTCATAAGAAAAATGTACAACCAAAATAAACTTTATAAGAACCAATAGGATTCAATATGATAATGTCAAAATGAAATCTTTCTCTCTCTCTGGTTTCTACACTCACTACTCTTAAGGACTCCTCTATCCCTATCTATTCCAAGCCTCAGTTGGAATGAGGTTCTTCTACAATCTCTAAGAACTTCCCAAAGTTCTTCCTATAGTCTTATTGTTGTAGTTTGGTGCCAAAATTTGCATTCATTTAACATGCTGTGAACTCTCGTACATTTTTAGTCATAATCTTCATAAGCAAGGCATCCTTTCTCTGATACCAAATGATGCAGGAAAAACCACCTAAGGGAAATTTTCCTTGCTTTCCCTAATCACCTTACACAAGCCTGTGGGTTATGGGCCCACGCCTTCTATCAAAAGCCTTATATCTATGCTTTTTCATTAAAAACTAGGGCCACACAACTTGGTCAAAAATACACAAAACCCATGGAAAACCAAACCATAACATATAAGTCGGACTTCAAATATTATACATATGTGTTCATAAATCGTTGGGTTCGGTTCATTGCCTTTCCTCTTCGCTCCACCGTCCTTCGTTATCTCTGATCTTCGATCAACAACTTGCACAATAATCCTCCACCATTGATCTGTGCTCAATGGATCTGACGGCTATTAGAGATTTCGGGTGGACAAATAACACAGAAATTACCCACCGAAAAAGTTGTTTTTCTTTCTCCTTGGTTGCTATGTGTCACTATGTGTATGGAATCGGGTCCATGTTTGGGAATACCACTTATGGGTTTGAGGTTGCCCGACAATCCATTTACCAACTTATGAAGACCGCTTTCGCTACTTAATGCCCTCGTGTCCATGCCATAGATCACCAATGCTAACTGTCGATCTATGAGATCTAACAGCTCCTGTGCGTACTCCAATCAATTTCTCATTAACTTGGTTTCATTCGCATTTGATGGATTATGTGTTAAACCACCTTCCTCTTCCATGCTCTATTTCAACATCCATATAATAATTAACTATTGGGTATTGTTAGATCACCATTGATCCTACAATGATCGATTATGTAGATTATCTTCATAATCCAAGTAAAGGTATTTGTTATGAAATTTGTAATATTAAAATTCTAATGAAATAATTAAATCATTGAAAACTTTACCAAACCTCCATTCCTTTGTTGTAGCTAAATTTTGTGTTGATCCTTCATGCTGACATGTATCTTCTTGATGTGTGGCAAGCCTGATTGTTGAGAAACCAATAAGCTAACAAATTTGGGTTGATTTCTCTTACTTTATAATTTCTTGTGAATATATGTTGGCTTCTTAATTATTTTATTATGTTCTCTTCATTAAAAATTACCAAAACATAAATCATGAAGATCACAAAAAACAATGAACACAAAGATGTAGACTTTAAGCCAGGGCTAAACACCATGAGGGGGAAACCTAAACAACTCCTCTTTTTATAAAATTAGATCAAGGTGAGAAATGCAAGACCCAAAATCCAATACCAAGACATCCCACAAGACCCAAGTCAACTCTCTTTCAATCCTTCCTCAAGTAAGTCAAATCCAACCAAGTCAATGTTGGTTAACATCCTTCAATTCTGATCAAAATCTGAATTTTCGATTCTTGCAAAAGATATGAAATTTTTTGCCCTTGTATTAGATTTGAAAATTTTGGCCTCTACAACGATATGAAATTTCACACATGTGGTAGATTGTAGGGCATAAAGCACAAGTATCTCACTCCTTTTATTGAATCATGAAGAACATGCTTTAACTTGAACAACAACAATAATAATAAAGGTTGATTTCTCTTACTTGATAATTGCTTGTGAATATGTGTTCGATTCTTATTACTTTTATTATGTTCTTTTCATCAACAATTACCAAAGCATAAACCATGAAGATCAAAAAAGACAAAGACCACAACATATAAGCTTTAAACCAGGGAAAAACCCCACAAGGGGGAAAACCTAACCAACTTCTCTTCTTATAGAATCAGATCAAAGTGAGAAATCCAAGAACCAAAAACCAAGACCAAGATCTCTCAAAAGCACCAATTTTTCCCTCCCATGACCCTTCTTCAATGAATTCAACTTCAATAAAGTCAATGTTATTCAACACCTTCTAAATTAAGCACAACATTTAATTTTCGACTCCTATAGCAACTTTGAAATTTTCGGTCGTGCAACAATTCAAAAATATCGCATGTGTGGCATAATTTAGGGTAGAAATCACAAAAATTATCTCTCCTTTGACCTTCACTCTCTCTCCTTTGACTTTCCTCTTCTTCCTCTGACTTTCGATATTCTTCTTGCTATTCTTGGCACACAAATCGAAGTTATGAGTTGGTGTGACAATGAGGTCGAATTGCACACTATATATACACATCCAATCAGTCAAATTTTCCCCTTTTAGGGCTGATTTGTCAAGGCAGGGAAAACTTGGTCTTGTGGGTGTCAAAATGGCTCTTTTGACTCAAATATTTTTTTTTCCTTTTTCTTTCAAAATTCCAAATGGGACATGACTAAAGTACAATAGATTGACTGATGACAATTTATCTTTTGATTCAATAAGACCTAGAAGCATGAAGAACATGCTTAAATAATGAAATAATAATAATAAAATTTATTTTTCTTCTTTTTTCTTTTTACATGAGATACATATAGATACAAGTACAATGATAATTATGAAGACTGAACCTAGTTACATTCTTCAACATTTCCTCTTAACTAGGGAGGTGTTCATAATTACACAACAAGATACATGTATACTCTCAAAATGAAATATTATCATAAGAAGAGTTCAAATTGATAAGCATCATCAAGCATCATTATCATAACCAACATTGTCAATTACAAAATAACGTGGTCTAGAGTGACACACTCTAACTCTCCACTAGATTAGAGCATAATGTTGGGAGGCATACATTTGGACACCACTACCACCTCTTAAGACACATACCCCATCCATATATCCCTAGGTATGTCCGTATGGGACTATTATTATCTTGAATTCCCAATTCTCAAATAATATTGGTTCTCCTTAAGAATACTCTTATCTTGGATGCCCTACCCCATCCTCAGAGAGTATTGGTTCTCGGTACTACTCCTATCTTGGATACCATTCCTCAAGGAGTATCAATCCCAATGACTACCCCTATCTTTCATACCATTCCTAAAGGAGTATCAACCCCAATTACTACTCCTATCTTGGATACCCTTCCTGAAGGAGTATTAGTCTCAAATGCTTTTCCAATCCTCCATTCAACCTATTGTAACATGTATTTTTTGTTACCTTTAATATTCATTTTTCATACAAGAACTTGAAAATACTTCAAAAAGAAAAGATAAAAGCTAGATGAAGAAGTGATAATGGCATAGCAGAATTTAGAAAAGAACGGTAAAAGAATTGGCCCCGGAGTAGCCAAAGTTGCTATACAAACAAATCAAGTCATTATACAAACGGTTATATAGAACTAGACCCGATCTATATATATATATATATATATATATGTATGTATGTATGTATGTATGTATGTATGTATGTATGTATGTATGTAT
>APFE030017985.1:26960-38280 GCA_000404065.3 Pinus taeda
ATAGATTGTAAAGTTCGGCGGGTCCATAAAGTGCCTTACGTATATGTTAGTTCATTTCGCCGATTGCGATTTACGATTGGGTTTCAAACCTGAAAAGATTTATATTACGTTTATAATGCCGGTGGGTCTGCAATAACGATATGCTAGACCGGATATTAATCACACCATTTTTTATAATTTCGTCGGGTCTGCGATCATCACATAACCTTTATATATGTATATAACTTATGTCGATTGTGATTTGCGATTTCGAACCCGATATTATATTTGTCATGTTTTATTCTTCCATTGGGTCCATCATATCGCAGGTTGTTAAGAAGCAGGTCAATACAACAATGAAAAGGGCTGATTGCGATTGGGATAAAGCTATGCCTCCATAGTTGTGCAGAGCCCGTGTTAGAAGCAGAAAAAGCATGCTTAATGGTATATTTTCATTATAAAAGGTATATAATAGAAAAGCGTAGATATGAAGGAATTATGCGTAATTCCAACATTATGTTAATGCACCAATGGAAAGGGCCGATTGTGATTTGCGATGGGAAGTCAACAGAGCGCTGAAAAGGTGGATCTGATGGATTTATCAAGTAGAGTTAATATTTTTTTAGTTCCGCAGTTACCAAAGGTTTGTGTTAATTTCGCTTGGTAAAGGGAAAAATCAATGTTAAAGTTGAGTCCGAAGAAAAGGTAGATGAGCATGTTTTATTTATGTTTTCTCCAATCAGATCATTCCCAACATATATATAAGGACCCCTTTCAAATATGTTGGCGCAGTCCACATATTTTTGGAGTTTTAATATTGTATATGTAATTAAGTTGAATACTTTCAAAGAGAAAATAGTTTTATAACTGCTATAAAGTAGTTTATTAGTTGTTCCAAGAAATAAATCCCAAAACTGATTTGATAAAAGAGATAAAAGCCCGAAAAGGGAATTGTAAAGGGTTAGTTGTTGGAATTTTGGAGAACCTGGAGACTAGGCCACTGTATTCCTGATATCATCGTTGATTAATGAAAGAATCAGAAGTTTCCAGGAGTTTTTGGGTATAATTTTTTAACCTTCTCTATTATGTGTCATGTTATTTTTTCTTCTTTTAAGTATAGTAATGAAGCTGCAATTCTTTATTTGCTTATGTAGATAAAGTTATAATTCCTTAAAAGATCGCTCCTATAATTGAAGTTCCCGCCTTCTTTTCTAAGTTATAGATAATAGGTTTTTTGAAAGACCAGCATATTATCTTTAACTTCTCCCAGAGTCACAGATGGTAGTTTCTGTGTTAAGCAGCATATTGTCTATGATTCAGTTCTCATTTCCATAATTCTGTAGGTTTTAACCCCATACATAAATTACCTGCATACGAATTCTAAATCACAAAACAATAAACAATGCGAGAGCATAACACATAAAAACACATATTCACAGAGATTTCCCCTGGATCCCAAAATCGGGACTACCAGCTTGATTTTTCATTATTTTCCTTTCAATGTTACAAAAAATATTTATACATGTTGAAGCAGCCAATACCATGAACCGAAAACCATCACGTCCAAAAAACATGTGCGAAAATCATGCACAAAACCATAGGTGGGTCCACCCAACCTAACATAGGGTCCAAAACCAAAATTTTTCGGGGCGCTGCCCCGGAACCCATAAAGTGGGGTTACGGGTACCCCTCAAACCCCCTGTTAACTATGTGGAAAGAATATAACACAACCCAACAAATTCTTCTAAGTGATGGATAGTAGTTTCTGTGAAAGATCAGAATACTATCTTTAACTTTTCCGTCAAGCTTTTTTCATTCATCATTTATATCTAGCAACAAATGGCATTCTGAGATGTTCTAGTCATACATATACTAAGGGTTAAAGACCCAGTTTCTAGGTCCTTCATTTAAAGACATAACATATATCTAAGTGACAAATAAGTGACCATAAATAATATTTATTAATGTCTTAAGCACAATTTCCCTACAGCCAGGAAATTGGTTTCTTAAGGAACAACACAACCTACCAGTGCCTTCACTAGACTTACCATTGTTAGTCCTTGCTTAGTGCATGAAATATAGAGAATACGATGTCCATCCTTACTCCCTCTCAACCAGGGATGAAATCCTTACTCCCTTTTAATCAAGGAGACATAACCATAAGCCTCAACTTTTCTCAATCATTGACTACTTGTTCTTCTATGGAGATCTAGTTTTAGCTTGTAGGGCTTCTATCTCACATCACATCATATCAAAGTACAAACTTCCTGGATCTTTTTCAATCTTTACAGAGCTCTATCATGTCATTTAAAACATCTTATGGAGCCAAACTTTTTCAACGTTGATCACACAATCCTTCATATACTCTATCTCTATGACAAGTTTTTTGCCTTCATCCTTCTTCAAGAAACTATATCATATTCCATTAATCATCATTTGTATCTTTGTCAACAATAGTACCTATCAAACCAATTAGTTTGGAGCCAATTATAGATCCCTCTTTCCATATGATGAAAGTAAACTTCTCCTAGATCAATATCGGATCCATCATATTATAAAACTATTTAATGACATATGTATCAACTTGTTGCCTTTCCTGCCTTTATAGTGTACAAACTTTTGCTATATATTCTTCCTAGAAGTCATATCAAATCCAAAATATTAAGATGTCATTCATAATCAGAGTTACCAAAACAAGTGATGTTATTCCAAATTTCAAGTTGTAAGGTTCTTCAAGTTATTGTTTGCTTCGAGCTCCTTTTGAAGTCAACATTACTTCCTTCCTCATATTCTTCAAGAGTCCATGGTCATGATTAATATTAACTTCTGCCTTATTAGTTATGCTACTATATATATCATACAACTATATGGAAGAGTCCTAACTTTCCTATCTTGTCAAAGAGATATCATGCTTATGTTCCCAATTATATTTTTGCATCTTTCTCTTCCTTCAACATTCTTTGATATGAAACTTTTTCTATATATTGAATAAGAATACTTGATACTTCTTCCTTTCAAACTACAAATTAGTTGACTTCCTTTTTGTTGTGGAATTGAGGCTTTTGTGATCCATAACAAGTTCTAAGAAGATTTTTCGGCGTAAATCACATTAGAATGCTTTTGTCGATGTGTTTCGAACCAATAGGTGTGCTTCATCATCAGGACAAGTTGAAGAATCAAATCCTGGCTGCATGATAAATAGATAGAGCATAACCTCCAATGGCTAAATTTGACCAGGCAACGACTATATTGACCTGGGCAATCAGACTAGCTAACGGCTATATTTGACTGGAAAATAGCTAACTGGGCTGGATCAAGGGATAGGAATAGGAAAATAAAATTGGTTAAATAATAAGTGAGATGGTTATATGCCTATTTAAATTAGGTAATGTGAATATAGGAATTAATCAGACTTATATAACAGTTATATAAATAAATACTAAGGTAGTTGTTTTAAGAATTAGTTTAATAACTATAAATCAAAATGAATCGTTAATTAAATGTTACATAATTTAAATGTAAGATAGATTTAATTTAAAAGGGTTAATAATACACCCATATGTAATTAATAGTTAATTAAACTTTAGTTTAATATAGGTAACGAATTTAATTAATATGAATCAAAATTAATTTTATAAAAATTAATATAATTAGATATTTGATGTTATTTTAGAATTATATAATTAAGTATCTAGTTCATTAATTGTAAGTTAGTTTTAATTATATTTAATCTAAAATGGGTTAATAATAAATAAACATATAACAACTAACCAATGTTAAACCTATTATTAGATCTCATTAATAAAACTATCAAAACCTAAAACTATCTAGAGATTATAATAGGAATAATTCATTAAATTGTTAACTTATTAAGATACTTGAATAATGGACCTAGGATCTGTGGCACAATTTCCCATACTTAATTAACCAAAGAGGAGAATGAAAGGAAGAATATTGCTTCAAATTTGTTAGTTAATCTTAAGCAACTTTCATTAATATTTATAAAATGTTTTAAATATCAAAATCTAAAACATAAAAATTAAGGATGATAAAAAAGGAAACTCTGATGATCAGAGAAGGGGAAAGATAGGAAGGTTCCATAGAGAAGAATGCCATAAGGAGTGGTGGGAGTGGGGTGGGGGGAGGGATGGCTAGGAAGAGAGGGAAAGGATCCAACAACTGCTAATTTTCCAGCCTTCATCTCTATTGATATTGCTTGGACTTATTTCAATCTCAATCGCTAGGGTTTCTCAGTTTCACCACTAGAAGTTTAGGGAAGCAATTGAGATTGAAAAAAGGCCAAGAAATCTCAATAGAGATGATGGCTGGAAAATTAGTAGTTGCTGGATCCCTGCCCTCTCTTCCTAGCCATTCCCCCCCACCACCCCTCCTCACTGCTCCTTATGGCATTCTTCTCTATGGAGCCTTCCTATCTTTCCCCTTCTTTGATCATCAAGGTTTCCTTTTTTATCATCCTTAATTTTTATGTTTTAGATTTTGATATTTAAAACATTTTATAAATATTAATGAAAGTTGCTTAAGATTAACTAACAAATTTAAAGCAATCTTTTTCCTTTCTTTCTCCTCTTTGGTTAGTTAAGTATGGGAAATTGTGCCACAAATTCTAGGTCCATTATTCAACTATCTTAATAAGTTATCAATTTAATGAATTATTCCTAATATAACTCTAGATAGTTTTAGGTTTTGATAGTTTTTTTAATGAGATCTAATAATAGGTTTAACATTGGTTAGTTGTTATATGTTTATTTAACATTAACCCATTTTAGATTAAATAAAATTAAAACTAACGTACAATTAATGAACTAGATACTTAATTATATAATCTAAAATAACATCAAATATCTAATTATATTAATTTTTATAAATTTAATTTTGATTCATATTAATTAAATTCATTACCTATATTAAACTAAAGTTTAATTAACTATTAATTACATATGGGTGTATTATTAACCCTTTTAAATTAAATCTTTCTTACATTTAAATCACATAACATTTAATTAATGATTCATTTTGATTTATAGTTATTAAACTAATTCTTTAAACAACTAACTTAGTATTTATTTATATAATCGTTATATAAGTTTGATTAATTCCTATATTCACATTACCTTATTTAAATAGGCATATAACCATCTCACTTATTATTTAACCACTTTTGTTTTCCTATCCCTATCTCTTGATCCATTCCAGTTAGCTATTTTCCAGTCAAATTTAGTCGTTGGAGGTTCTGCTCTATCTATTTATCATGCAGCCAGGATCTGATTCTTCAACTTGTCCTAATGATGAACCACACTTGTTGGTTCAAAACGCGTCGAAAAAAGCATTCTAATGTGATTTACGCCGAAAATCTTCTCAGGATTTCTTTTTTATGAATTTCTACTTTAACCTTCCTTTAAAATGATGTCCATAAATGACTATATTCCTTCTTTTGAGAAGTCTTCTTTTCATGTTTCTACTACACTATCTCCATACCTTCCTACTTCTAGATTGCTCTTGATGCTACATACATGTTCTTATTATGATTCTTCCATACGTTGTAGAAACTTCTATGATGCCATGTAATGACCTTGATCCCGCTAATGGTTTTTCTTCTATAGTAAACCCTTGTATTCCATTTTCTACTCGATGATTGCTTCTAGATCATCATAAAATGTAATTGCCACATTAACTGTAAAGTGCTTGATGGCTCAAGTCATTCTATCCTTGCTTTCTAGGAGATTATATGATTGCTTCCAATCTTCTCTGATAAAATGCAACTAACGCTTTAGACTCTAATTATTCCAATGTTATATGCTTTCTTTCCATGGTGTCATAATTTGCAAATCCAAGACTCTTCCACAAATGTAACTGCAAATTCTATTGTAACTGCCATATACTAATAAAATAGAAAACAAACTACTTATAAACTTGGTAATAGTAAAATCCTTTAATAGTAGAGGTCCTTATGCTCTTCAGCCTTTGGTTTCTTCTCGGGTTCTTCATCTTCTTTTGCAATGTGAGCTCCACTTCTTTCTTTCCACTTGTTATTCTTATTATTCTTAGGATCCTTGGGACAATCCATTTTAAAGTGTCCATATTCATTGCATCCAAAGAATTGTACTTTGCACATGTCTTGACCTCCATGTGGATGATTGTTGTTTTAATTGTATTTTCAACAAGGTTCAAATCTTCCAAACATTTCAAACTTTTTCTTTGATCTAGCAGCAAAAGCTTGAGATTTCTTATTGTTGGGTTCATTGTCATCCTTAGCTTTTAATATTGTTTCTTCTAGAACACATAAATATCATAGTTCATCAAAAGATGGAGTATCTTTCCTTGAATATATTCTCATCACAAAAATAATCCAATTTGGAGTTTGAACATTGAGTACGCAGGTAGTTAATTTAGAATTAGATATGACTTCTCCAAGTCCTTGTAGTTGATATCCAGTTTCGAGATTTTCACAAGGTATGAGGCCAATTCTTCATCTTTTGACAACCTTGTTTTGTAAATTTGATTCCTCAAAGATATTTTTTGACCTATATTATTGACAAGGTATAATTTTACCAATTTGTCATAGAACTCTTTTGATGTGGCTAAATCTGCAACAAAGGGGATAAGCTAATCTTCGATAGATTCAATGATAATTATTTGAGATCCTACTTCTCTTTTATTGTCTTGGCTGCCTCTTGAGTCTTGTCCTTGTTTGGTTCTGGAACTTTGCCTAGAACGTAATCCATGACTTCATTCTCTATGAAAACCAAATCAGTTCTCTTCTCCCAGGCTTTGAAGTTTGATGACCCATCCAGTTTTTTTCCTTCCTTACAAATTGATGCCATTTGATTTGAAGATTGAGACATGGAGTGTAATATAGTACTTACTTGTCAAAAGAGTGGAGTGCTTGAATGATGATGATATTTCCAAGAATTTTGATGCTTCCAAGAGTGTTCAAAGGTATCGTTGAATGGTGGTTGCAATAGAGATATCTTCTAGGATGGCTAGAACAATAATATATTTAAGTTTCTCCTTCGATGATGGATGATAAATAGAGATAAATAGTTGCTACAATATTTTACTTCAAGAGTGGATGATGGTATTTGAGTATTCTTCCTTATGGCCTTGATAAAAGTATCTTCTAGTATGACTACTGTAAATGATGTCCTTCAAGTAATTTGTATAGATGCCTTCAAATGAGCCAACAAAAGTGATCTTCAAGGTGCCTTATCCTCACCTTAGCTCTGATACCATGTTGAGAAACCAATAAGCTATCAAATTAAAGTTGATTTCTCTTACTTGATAATTGCTTTCAAATATGTGTTGGCTTCTTATTACTTTTATTATGTTCTCTTCATAAAAATTACCAAAACATAAACCATGAATATCACAAAATACGAAGAACACAAGATATAGGCTCCAAGTTAGGGAAAAACCCAAGGGGGGGGAATCCAACCAACTTTTCTTCTTATAGAATCATATCAAAGTGAGAAATCCAAGACCCAAAAACCAATACCAAGACCTCCACACAAGCACAAAGCCAACCCTCCTACAAGACTTCTTCAATGAATTCAACTTCAACAAAATCAACAGTCAACGCCTTCTAAATTAGGTCAAACTCTAAATTGAGCCCCTATAGTAATCCTAAAATTTTGGCCTCAAAAAAGTTTAAAATTCTTGCCCACGTGGCAGAATCTAGGGCAGAAATCACAAAAATTATCTCTCCTTTGACCTACACTCTCTCTCCTTTGACTTTTCTCTTCTTACTTTGATTTTTTCTCTTCTTCTTTCTCTTCTTGGCACATAAATCAAAGTTATGAGGTCGTGTGACAATGAGATTGAACTATACTCTATATACACATCTAGGACGTCGAATTTGTTCCTTCCAGAGTTAAATTGTCAAGGCGGGGCTGACTTGGTCTTGTGGGTGTCAAAATGCTTCCTTTGACTCAAATAAAATTCTTTTTCATTTTTCTTTCAAAAGTATAATAGATTGACTCATGAAAAATGATCTTTTTACTCGATAAATTCTAGAAGAATGAATAACAATGCTTAACTAATGAAATAATAATAATAAGACTTATTTTTCTTCTTTTTTCTTTTTACATGAGATACATATTGATACAAGTACAATGATAATTATGAAGACTGAACCTAGTTACATTCTTCAACATTAACTAGGGAGGTATTCATAATTACACAACAGGATATAAGGATACTCTCAAATTGAAATATTCCCATAAGAAGAGTTTGGATTGATAAGCATCAACAAGCAATGTCATAATCAGCATTGTCAATTTCAAAATAGAAAGACCTTAACTAACAAGATCTATCTCTTCGCTAGATCAGAGCACAATGTTGGGAAGCATATATTTGGACACCACCACCACCTCTTGAGGCACATATCCCATTCATATTTTCACCAAGTATGTCCTTATAGGACTATTCTTATCTTGGACATCTCCCCTATTCTCAAATAATATCGGGCCTATGGACTATTCTTGTCTTGAATTTCCAATCCTCAAAGAGTATATTTCCTCAGGACTACTCCTATCTTGGATACCGTTACTCAATGAGTATTGGTCCCAGATGCTTTTCCAATCCACCATTCCCCCTCCCTATGCCTTCACTAGGCTTATGGTTGTTAGTCCTGGCCATAGTGGTTGACATATGAAGAATACAATGTCCACCATCACTCCCTTCCTCTCAACCAGAGAGGTAATCATCACTCCCTCTCAAATAGTGAGAAGCAATTAAAAGCTCAATCAAAGCATTGTTTACATATTCTTTCGGGGATATTTTTTATAGCTGTTAGGATCCTTATTACATCATAATGAGCTTCGACCTTCCTAGACCTTTGTAAATTTTCACATAGCTCTATAATCTCATCAAAAAAATTTATGGAGCCAAAAATATTTCAATTTTGATCACATAAGCCTTCATAAACTGTATATTTATGATAGGGTTTTGTCTTCATCCTTTTTCAAGAAAAATCTTCTTCCACTAATCATCAGTAATATATTTGTTAGCAATAATACCTGTCAAAACAATTACTGTAGAGCCAATTATAGATCCCTCTTTAATTTGAGGAAATTGAACTTCTTCTATATCAATATTGAACCCATCATATCATCAAGTGATCAACAAACTATCTCATGACTTCCTATATCAATTTGCTTATTTTCTTGTCTTTATAGTATACACACTTCTACTATATATTCTTCCTCGAAATCATACCATATCCCAAACATTATGACGTCATTCCTCATTTTCAGAGTTGCCAAAACAAGTGATGTTATTTCAATTTTCAAGTTGTAATATCCTTCAAGTCACTTTATGCATTTAACTCCCTGTGAAGTTGACGTAATTTCCTTCTTCACACTCTTCAAGCAACCATATTGGATGATGATCAAAATTTTGTTCTGCCCGTCTGTTATGTTGCTATATATCAGACAACCATATGGAAGACTCCTAACTTTCCTATTTGTTCAAAAAATATCATGCTTATGCTCCAAGTATTTTTCTGCATTGTGCTCTTCCTTCAACATCTTTGAATGTATGAATCTTTTTCTAGATATCCAATAAGCATATTTCTTCATTTCATACTACCAATTAGTTGAATTCTTTTGAACGAATTGCTACTTTAACCTTCTTTGAAGATGATGTCAATAAATGATGAGATTCCTTCTTTATGATGAGAAATGCTTATTTTCATGCTACTACTAGACTATCTTCATAACTTCATATTTCTAGATTGCTTCGATGTTGCTTCCATATTGTTCTAGTGGAATATATTTATGCCATGTTACAATTATTCTTCCATACACTATAGAAACTTCTATGATGCTACATAATTACCTTGATCCTATCAGTGGTTCTTACTTCTATAGTACATCCTTCTAGTCCCTTTTCTTGTTGAATGATTGCTTCTAGATCATTATAATTGGTGTAGTAACTGTAAAGTGTGTGATGGCCCAAATACTTATAGTCTTGCTTGCTAGATAATTAGATGACTACTTCCAAACTTTTGTGATAAGATACAATTGACAATGTAGACTCTAATTATTCCAAATCCATATGCTTCTTTCCATGTTGCCATATTGGTAAATCCTAAGACTCCTATACAAATTTAACTACAATTGCTACTCTAACTACCATATTCTAATAAAAGAGAAAGACAAATTTCTTTGTAAACCTGGTAATAGTATAATCCTTCAATAATAGAGGTCCTTATGATCTCAAGTCTTCAGTTTCTTCTCAGGTTCTTCATCTTCTTCTGCAACATGAGCTCCACTTCTTTCTCTCCTCTTGTTGTTCTTTTTGTTCTTAGGATCATTAGGACAATTCCTTTTATATTTTACACAATCATTTCACTTTAGACATGTTTCAGTCTCCACATGGTTGATTTTTATCATTGTTGTTGTATTTCTGACGAGGTTCAAATATTCCAAACCTTCTAAGCTTATTTGATATAGCAGCAAAAGCTTGAGATTGTTCATTGTTGGGTTCATTGTCGTCCTTGGACTTCAATCTTGTTTCTTCTAGAACACGTAAAGCCCATACTTCATCGAATGTTGGAGTATATTATCTTGAATAGATGTTGGTAAGAAATCTACTCCAATCTGGAGGTAGATCATTGACTATGCATGTAGTTAATTCTGAATCAGATGTAACTTCTCCAATTCCTTGAAATTGATCTTTCAATTTCGATATTTTCACAAGATATGAGGCCAAGTCTTCATCTTTTGACAACCTTGTTTTGTAAAGTTGATTTCTTAAGGATATGTTCTGACTTGTAGTATTGACAACATATAATTTTACCAATGTGTCATAGACTTCTTTTGATGTGGTTAAATCTACAACAAATGGGATAAGGTGATATTTGATGGACTCAATGAGAATTATTTGAGCCCTAACTTCTCCTTTGTTGTACTTGGCCACCTCTTTAGTAACTATTGAGTATTTTCCTTTTCTGGTTTTCGAACTTTGCCTAGTACATAATCCATGACTTCATTTTCTTTGAGAATCAAACCAATTCTCTTCTTCTTGTAACAGCACAAGTATAACTAAAATTAATGTCAAAAGAAAACAAATCTTTCTATGAAATTATACCTGTACTTTTCGGCTGCGATGTGACTACAATATTTTGGGGACGACTCTCCTCCCAACCGTAGGCTCAATTGTGCAGGATTCTCCTACAACTGGCCACCCCCGAGCCCTCAATCAACTACTACTGCCAGTATTCCTTTGTCTTAGTACACCATGAACCCAAGAGAATGGAAGATCGAACATCCAAATGATCGAACCCCTCCCCTCTTCCCCACCGTTCATTAAATAGAACAAC
>APFE030018016.1:5537-16209 GCA_000404065.3 Pinus taeda
AATATACTCCCCCTGCCCCAGGAGGAAATGCCCCCCCTCCTGCCACACCTCCAAACCCAAAAAGTAATGCATCAAGCCAATGTCCTTCATCTCAAACTCCGTCGCAAGATCTCTCTTGCAGTGCTCTATGAGTCTCTCTGCACCTGTAATGACCAAGTCATCCACATACAGCACCAGAATGAGAGGCTCCTCGCCTATCACAATAAAGTAAAGGTTCGGATCTGCCTCACTCTTTGTGAAACCCATCCCCTGCAAATAAGTATCTATCCTGGAGTACCAAGCTCTGGGAGCTTGCTTCAGGCCATAAAGGGCCTTCTTCAGTCTGCACACATGGGACTCCTTCCCATGCACTTCAAAGCCCTGTGGCTGCTCAATGTACACCTCCTCCTGTATGAAGCCATTGAGAAATGCGGTCTTCACATCCATCTGGTGGATCTTCCAACCCATCTCTGCTGCTATCGATATAATGGAGCGAATCGAAATATATCGAGCCACGGGAGCGAAGGTCTCCTCATAATCAACTCCCTCTACCTGGGAGAACCCTCTAGCCACAAACCTTGCTTTGAATTTCTCAATGATGCCATCTGCAGCATGCTTTACCTTGTAAAGCCATCTGGAAGTAACCACGGACTTGCCCTCAGGCCTCGGCACCACCTCCCAAACATCATTCTTCATGATAGACGAATACTCCTCCTGCATGGCCTCTCTCCAGACCTGCTGACTAGCTGCCTCCTCATAGCTAGAAGGCTCAAAGTCAAGGATTAGCTAGGACACATGATGTGCAATGAGTTCTTGCTCATGCCATTTGGCTTGACATGATCCTTCTACTTTTCAAAGCCTTGTGAACAATTTTTTGCAACCCTTTCTTAGAAATTTTATGTTGGTTTTCTTAAAGGGAAGAAATATTAAGCATGTGGACAATGTTCCACAAATTCTTAAGAATAATCAATTTTATGTAAAAATATCATAAATAGGGTTTGAGAAATAAGTAGTATGTAGGAATTTACAGGGTAAGTTCCTCAGACAGAACACCAAAAGGACACCGCTCACAAACAGATCACAGATCAGTATACCAGTGTTTTGACGTGGTTAAAACCCTCAAAGAGGGAAACAGTCCACGACCTGTGCCAACGTGGCTACTACAGGCAATTTATTAATAAAAGAATGAAAATTTACATAAGCTTCTCTCATGCACGGTTAACCTACAAATGACCCTCCATGCGCTTTAAATAGAATTCATGGACCAATCGGGTGTCAAACAACGGATCAAGTGTCGGTAAAACCGAGGAGAGAATGAACCGTCGGATCACTACATATCGTGACCGTCGGATTGTAAGTTACAAAATGTACAACGGTAAAGAAACACACTTTACCTAACTCTATACTAGACCAAGTTGAACTTAACTATTTCCTATGTGTCGGAATATCCTAACACCACTCTACGAGAAGAGGGATGCATGGTCGCCATCTGGAAGACGGGAATCACCCAATATATTGTGCCAAGTGTCCAGTGAACGTGGGCCACCCCGATAATTAGCGTCAACAGATTGCAGAAGGAGTGACTCAGCATCCATTGTGGCCCGAATAAGGGCCTCGTTGGCAGATGAGTCAAGGTAGTGACCTGCCATAATACCCAGAGCACGAAAAGACAACAATCGGATCCCAAAGCATTGTCTGACAATAATAAATGAGGATGTACAGGCGGGTAGCTGAGAAAAGAAATAAATTGTGTCTTGAAATAACTACGTTCCCCTCGAGGATCGAGAGGAATGTTCACAAGGGAGAGGACACGAGCGAAGAATAAACCCGCATACCGCCAAGAATGAAGTACGACGTCAGGAGATCATTCAAAACAGGCAAAAAGGCCAATGCTGACACAGGGAATAATACCAGATTTAAAGAGGCGATGCATGAGGATCCCGGAGCACATGGGAAAGTGGCCGGCAGACAAGTGTTGGCAGTGGGATATGATCTCAGAAGTAAATGCCACCTACACTCGTCAGAATAATACCGCCCGTCGGAGAGGGACAATTCTGATACCAGAAAAAGTAACCGACAAGAGATCAAAGCCGAGTGACCAATTCTGGCAAGCGCAGACCAGAGGATGGTGGAGATTAACAGGTTCCTAGTTGCAACATCAGCGATAATAGCCTTAGCAGGACATCCAGTAGTTACATATCTTGAAGCCAAAGTTTTTGCAAGGTCGGGTGATATAGCAGATGCAGGGCCAACGATCCCGAATGGTAGAAAAAATGTTAAGGAGCAGATAAGGTTCTTCCTTAGTGAAGAAGGCCGACCAAGAGTCTCTAAAAGAATCAGACCCGGATGGCATATGGACGATGTCGCAGAGGGAGAAAATTGCTAATATATATACAGATGAGAATATAGAGAGCGATAACAAAGATAAGTAAATATGATAGAGAACAGAGTGCATGAGGCGATATATAAACATACTATCAAACCCAGAGACCTAGCAATCGAAGGCAGAGACAAAAAAGGGAGGAGCATAGCTAACACTGGATACCCACAGTGATCATAAACCTCCACAAGATATCTAAAAACATAACTTGAAGGCTGATGGGTGGAGCAGTTGTTGTTCAAACAAAATCCAGAAATCTTCTCACCTTTGATTGAGCCGTATAATATGTTCCTCCAACCATATTCTGTCCATGGTTGCTCATAAACAAACCATGATGAGCATGATCATAAACCAAGGCAATAGTGGGTGATTTCATTACAATACTCTTCCTCTGAATGTTGCTTGTATGAATGTGTCCTTATTTTATGGTAGCCTCCCTCTCCTACTTGTATATATAAGGGAGGAGAGAACTTTTGTGTTCATCATCATTTTGTACTTGTCTTGGACACATGAGGCATTCACAAGGAATTCCTAGGAGCTAGATGCTATAATTTATGAGGAAACCCTACTAAAAGATAAGGGGAAAGAGAGATGTCTTGAATGTAAATCACTCTCATGTGATGTCAGGGTTTGCTTTTGTGATGACTAAGGTTTGTTTTATACATATAAACCCTAGATAAACGCATGATGTTGAGTATGATGATGGTTCTTGTGGTTTATATTGTAGCGTTAGAGTTTATACTCTAGTAGAAGACATGGAGGGTAGATGGAGAGTAGGGGTAACACCTTGCCTGTTTTTAGAGTTGTGTTCTTGTGGGATGTGAGGGTAGGCAAAGATTATGGAGTGTGTATTCACGATGATCCATGGATGTCTTGATGCTTATAATGATATAAGAGTGGAATACCTAGGGTTTGAAGATTCAAACCTTAGGATAAACATGTAGATTTGAAGGCTAGGACTAGAGTTTTCTTGACATGCACTTATGTGATGCAATATGACTAGGGCTTGCAAACTCTAAGGAAGGAAATCATGCTAGTATGGAGAGCTTGTTTGATACATGCTTTTTGTTGAACCCAAGGAGGACTTTTCCATGTTGATGCTTACTTGTTGATCTTTAGTAGTGGCTAGCTTTTTACATGTTATCCTTAGCTAGGGTTTTGGAGAGCTTAAAAGACTAAAACAACATTGTGATAAAATTGTGGTACATACATACACATATATATGAAATTTCAATTGTCCAATAATTGTGTAATTGCATATTTGATTCTCAACTTTCATGGTCTTCTTGGTTTTTGGATAATTTATAGCATTTATTATTTGTGTTGATTTGACATAATGAGGGGTTGATGAACATTTTGAAGATAATATTGTTGGAATCATGATTGTCGTTAGACCAAAACCTGCAGGTGTTAGTCTTTGCTACAATCACTAGAGTTAGGATCCGTGAGAAGCGGTTAGTCCATGTTGCGAAACACACGAGGAGTGCTAAACCCAATGTCCAACAATCTCCCCCCGCACCCCCCCCCAATGTGAGCCAAGTGAGTTTCAAACTCAATACTTGTCATTATGATACGACTTGTTGGAAGCACGATTGTCGTTAGACTAAAACTCGTAGGCGTTAATCTCAGCTATAATCAACCAAGTTGTGATCCATGAGAGGTGGTTAGTCCATGTCAAACACACAGGGAGCGTTGAACCCAATGTCCAACAACCCCCCCCCCCCCCCCCCCCCCCCCACCCCACACACAACACGAGCTGAGTAAGTTTCGAACTTGAGACATGTTGCTCTAATACCACTTGTTGGAATCACGATTGTCATTAGACCAAAGCCGCAAGCATTAGTCTCTGCTACAATCATCAAGGTTAGGATCCACGAGAGGCAGTTAGTCCATGTTGCAAAACACATAGGGATTGTTTAACCTAATGTCCAACAATCTTCCCCCAGCGCTAGTCGAATGAATTTCAAACTCAAGCCCTGTCACTTTAATACCACTTGGAATCACAATTGTTGTTAGATCAAAACCCCCAGGTGTTAATCTCTGCTACAATCGCCAGAGTTAGGATCCATGAGAAGCAGTTAGTCCATGTCGCAAAACACACGGGAAGCGTTGAACCTATTGTCCAATGAATACAACATATTCTCTATTGTAAATTTGTAGTAATTAAAGTGATTTCAAATCTCACTTTATGCTTGGAAAGTGTGCCCTTTGGGTTGAAATTTTTTCACATAAGTTTGGTATCCTTACTATTGAATTTTCAAGTGGATTAAGGTTGAAGTGAATTGAAATAGTGTCCATTGTTTGCTACTCTGATTTATATTTCAATTCAAGGCTAAGTTTGAGTATCCATAAGGTTTGGATTCAAGGAACCTTTGGTGTGAAACAAAATGTCAAAATTGCATTAGTTGTCAAAATCCTGAGATGTATACATGTCATCAAATTTTTTTTTGGTTAAAATCACTCTCTTGGTGAAGAGGGACTTTGTGTTTCAATTGTTGGACCTAGGAGAGATTGTCGAGTAGTGAAGCCCTAGTGTGCTTGAGATGGGCATTTGCACTTGTCAAAGGTTTTGATGGGTTGAAACCCTATTTTCTCTTGTGATGAGAGATAAAAGACCTATTTTGACAATTGTTCTAGATGCATTTTTAATTGGTGTGACAAAAGGACCTATTATAGGTGGTTAATATGTTCTAAGGGTTAATAATATGTTTTCATGAGGGATAGGTGGTAGATCTATGTGATTATTGGCTAGTATGGTTTTAATTTTCTATGGATGAAATGCCTAGGAGGATCTATAATATGTGGTTGATTTGTTCCAATGGATACATTCTACTTTATTTATGGATGGCAGGGATTCATTTTCAACAAGGGAGATGACTATGAGTACATAACACATGTAGTTGATTTGTTTCAATGGATGCTAGTGTGTTTCCCTATGATATGTGTAAGATCTTCTCCATTGATTATTGTATATGATATATATTTCAACAGGTGTGACACGCAATATGACTTGTGATAGTGGGTTGATTTGTTCCCATAATACCAATATTTGGAATGGATTGATTTGTATGATAAGCATGCTTGAGCATTTGATTATTTGTTAATTTAGGAAGCCCAAGATGGGTTGATTCATTCTGTGATAGCCTAATGATTATTTGTTGCTCTATTTTGGTTGAGATGATGGCAACCTTGCTTAGCTTTAGTGATTGTTGCAAATAGAGGGAGCATCCAACATTATCTCTTGAGAATTTTATTGGTTGTACACCATGTATTGTTGTGAAGAGGTTAATCATATAAGTTATCGGTAATCCTATGTGTCCACGCCTATAGTAGTGGAATTAATAATCAACTCTAAGCTTGGGTGGGAGTAGTGACAAATATCAAGGACAATGTTATTGGAATCTCTAAGCCAAACAAAGAAGGCCATCATGTTACTTGTGTTTAAGGGTTATCTTAGATAAAGAGAGTTGACCATGATGAAGTTGTTTAGCTTGCTAGTAATTTTAAGGTGCATTGGAGGGATTCTCAAGCTCCCATTTAATGATGACTCTTTCATTGTTGTTTCCTTTTTCCCTTGAGGTTGATATATCAAAATCAATAAGTTAACATTGCATCCACTTGTGTTGGTCTTGTATGGAGATGTGATTATATTTACAGTATGCCCTCAACATCAATTGATCTAGTGCTAGACAATTTTGGCCCATGGTGATGACTTTAGGGATTCTTGAGTTTTTGATAGGTTATTGTCTCGGAGTGATTCCAAAGTTGAATAGGAAGCAATGATCCAAAATTATGTTCCTTTAAGTTTCACAAACGATCCTTGTTCTTTTGGAACCTTTAACAAAGGAAAAAGAGTAGGTTGGTTTTGTGGCACAAACCGAGGAACATTTTTGTATTGTTTTTGCATGTTCACAATCCAAAAGTTGAGTAACAAATTGCTTGGTTAACCACTTAGACAGAGCCACACTTTTGTTAGTGATTGCTTGGATGCTGAGGTCTACAAACCTATATTGTTGGTGTGACTCTTGTAGAGTATGTATGATGTTCTATCATGATGAAGTATTCTTTCATCCATGTGTTGGCACTAGAATTATAGGTTGCAATTTTAGAGGGAGTTGATGGATGCTACAAAAAACAATTCTATCCTAACAAGGAGTGTTAGCTTTTGAGATCACTCCAAAAGTGCTTTTACCTTCTTAGGATAGTATTATGTCTCCTAGCCCCTCAATGATGCTTCATGGACACGTGTATGGCTAATTATATGAGTTGATGATTGACCTTGGTTAGTGTTGGAATGTTGCCCCTATTTAGGAGGATGTTACCCTAATCAACTTCTTGAGTAACATTTTGGGTGCACACAATGGCGGAATTGGTTGCTCAATCCGTGAAGGTACCTACCTAGGAAGAGTGCACTTAGCCCCTAAAGCTAGCTTGGGACCATGTGATATATGCCTTGAAGGTTGGACACTTGAATGAGGACACTTGGTCATGGAGCATACTTCATGGAGGTGAATGGCAAACCTCAACACATGTTGGAGGTGTGTTGGAGCTTAGTGACGACACTAATACACATGAGTAGCATTGAACACATTCGAGGGCATGTGGCACACAATGAGAGGAGAACTACCTTACATGAGAAAACTTGAATAGCAAACCACCATAGAAGATGGAGGATTGGACTAACACTTCATTGGGATGCACGTCACCTTTAAGGGTGTTGAGCCCAAGATCATAACTTGGAGCATTTCATTTTTGGGGGTGAATAACCATTGGTTTGACACAAGCACATCCTTGTACTATAGAATGCTCCATGTGGGGATGCCTTTTTGGTTACCAATATTAACACGTGCCCTTACTTTATGTTGCCTTCTTTCTCCTACTTGTATACAGAAGGGATATGAGAGCTTTTGTATCCTTTTATCAATCTTGTACTCTTCTTTGTATTGGTCTTAGAGATATTATTATTCATGATGAATCCCTAGAAGATTGACACTAGGATTCATAACCCTACGAGAAGAAAAGGGGAACGAAAGTCATCTAAATTGCTTTTGGAGAGATTGTAGTGGTGTGATGCTAAGATTTGCTCTTATGATGATTAAGGTTTGTCATATACATGCAAATCCTAGAGAAGAACATAATGATAGCACTGACAAGCCCTAGACAAAAACATAATGATAGTACTTGTGTTTCTTATTATAGCACTAGGGTTTATAACCTTGTAGAAGACATGGAATAAATGTCTCGCATGTTTTTGGTCTTTTGTTCTTGCACAATGTAATGCTATGCAAGATCATGTAGTTTATTCTTGGTGATCCATTGCGATTTTGATGCTTGTGATGATACAAGAGTCAAAGACCTAGGGTTTTAGGATTCGAACTCTATGAAAAACATGTAAATTTGGAGATTGACATTAGGGTTGTCTTGCCATGTACTTGTGTGATGCAACATGGCTAGGGTTTACAAACCTTAGGGAAGACAATTGTGTTAGTGTGGATAGCATATGTGATACAAGCTACTTGATGAGGTTGAGGGTTTACCAATGTTGATGCTTATTTGAGATCTTTAGTGGTGGCTAATGTTTTACAAGGTTTTCCTAGCTATGGTTTTTTTTGGTATATATATATCCTTAATACTTGTAAAATTTCAACCAATCCAATACTTTTGTAATTACAAATTTGATTTTCAACTTTCTTTTCTTCTTGATTTGGTAGAACTAGAATTGTATTCTGATTTGATTATGATCTTGAAGATAACCGGGCAAATTTGCTGCTGTAAACCTATAGTAGTTAAAGTGATTTCATTCCTGATTTTATGCTCGATAACTGTGCCCCAAGTGTTGAAACTTGTTGACATTAAATTAAAATGGTCTGATGTTTGGTTCGTTAAGTAATGTTTCATATCCACCACCTTAGAGCCAAATACCCAGTGTTTGGATCTAGGAAACCATTGATGTTGAGTGAAATTTAACGATTGCGTTTAAAGACCGAATTCTAAAATTTCTACATACAATCTTTTACAGTGTCCTTTCTACTCTTTCTAATTGAGATGATATTGTCAAATTCCATTGCCTAATCAGTTCCCAGTATCGCATACATAAGCTTTTAAAATATGTCCTTTCTTGAAATAATTCTATGCAAATTCATAGAAAATCAAATCTATATCAAAGATATTTTACAAACAATATAAAATATGGGAAACATGCAATATTATAACAATTTATGAGATAAAAGATTGCAGCAAGTTTACAAATTCCCTGTCATCCTTTGACAAAGTGCGTAAAAGCAAATTTGCAGGCATTTTCCAGAGTTATCAGTAACCATAAGTGGCATTAGATGTGATAGTTTCACTGAAAGTTGCCAACAATTCTTGACAGCAAAAGCATCCAACTATTTTTATAAAAGGAAAACATCAACATATATACACAAAAATCTTGGGTGATTGGGGAAATGATTAGTATACTCTCTACCCAGATTCAACTCCCGCTCGCAACATGATGAGTTTTGTTATAATGGGTTTGAGCCCTGTTGAGTGTGAATGGTCCCCGATGACCGAATATATATATATATATATAACATAAAACTCTTCCGCTATTTTACATAAAAACATTCAAGAAATTTGCTTTGCACTCACCGTTCATGTTCTATTTTACATATAAGATGCAACAATTTTCATAAATTGCCTATTATCCTCTAGCAATGTGCAAATAACCAACTTAACCTCACCCTAAAAGCGAAATAGTAACCCCATCTTAAAGGCAAATCCTTGAATTAAAAAAACATCTGCATATAAATATGAATATATTATGATAAACTATAAATTAAATGCTGAATTCTAAATAAAATAAACTTAATGTATATAAAATATTGAATAAGACAGAGGCATCGTTAAGCATTGGCATAAACGTTGTTGGATATTTGGCCAGGTCTAATCTACATTGACAAATTACTAACAATACCATCAAAGAATTTCCTCAAACTCCAGAGGAAAAAAATTTGAAGAAGAACATATAGGTTTATTCAAATCCTTGAAAATCAAACATTAATATTTCATGAGATATTCAGTATTTTGTGTCGGAAGATATTAATATTCACAGCTTAGGGATGAAAAAATGGGATTCTCAAGAGTTGAATTTTCTTATCATGAACACATTCATTATCAAATACGGAATGCACATTTTTTGAAAGCATGATATATGTCAAGTTTAAAGACATAATATTCAAAGATTTAAGGTGTAAAAAATTCTCTCAATGTTCTCCTACAATTCTACCAATAATATGGATAGAATTTTGGATAAGGACCCATAATGAATAGAAATTTTCAACTTCAATGTCCACATTTTAATTAGGCATTCATTCAAAGAAAGGAATGACATCACTCACTGTCATGAGCCCCCGAGTCCCTGCATAAATGATAAAACATGCAAAATGATTACAAATACAGCTTTATAGATATGCATCAACCAGCCCCTACCGGAACATCGTTGGGGTGTTTAAAAGTGTAGGTTCTAAGTCCACCTTGAATTTATGTCGATTCTGTCTGAAAAAAAATAAGCTTTAAATTGCTGGTTCTATTAACATCAATTCAAAATTGTATACTTTCATCGATCTTCACAACGTCCAGGGAAGATAATGAACTTGGTACCCTGGCCCAACATGAAGACCATAATTTGCAATTTGGTTAAGCAATTTGTAAGCATGCCAAGCATTAAACATTAACAATAGCTATGGAATCAAGCAGGGCAGATCAAGAAAATGCTAAATTTGGGGGATTAAAATTGTAGAAATTATACCTAGGTAAAATAGAAAAAGGATCGATGATAACATACCCGCGATGTGTCACACTAGTAGGCCCGTTGACACTTGCACAACATAACCTTTTGTAATTAAAAAACAATCCACTAGTATATTGACCATTAAAATAGAAACAAAATCTTGGTCGATGGTATCTTCTCTCAGAAGAGAATAAAACTAATAATCACCCAACCAATTGCGACGATAAATAAAAGGAACATCCCGGCCAGAGGCTCCCAATGGCAATAAAAGCACTAAACTGCATGTGATTAGAATCATCAGCAAGTCAACAAAATGTAAAAACTAGAATCATCTACCCAAACGCTCTTTTTCTACAATTGGTTGCAGCTAAACCATAAACTGACCAAGTGTTGAGCCTCATCAGATTTACATTCTATCCTCTCTTTTCCTTGGAGCACAGCTGATAATTTCATCTACTCTCAAAATCATCTCTGCAGCCTCTGTTGCAGAAAGCAAGACAGCTTGCTTAACTTTGAAAGCCTCGAAAATTCCTAGCTTTTCC
>APFE030018021.1:0-10778 GCA_000404065.3 Pinus taeda
CTGTAAATGTTTTCCATATTGAAAAATCAAAAAATGAAAACAGGGTATGTCCTAAAAGAAAAATCAAAGGACAAAAAGAATAAGAAAAGGTCCAAAAAAGTGAAAGATATAAACCCCAAAAACAAAAGACCATGAAAGTGTGCAAGTCAAAATGCCACTACTATTTACTTTTATGCATAATAATGATTGTGTGCAACTTTTTATTCATGCCACAACCCATGGTAATCAAACTATTTAATCTTGATTATGCCATGCTTTAAATTTCATGTGGATAGTTAGAGAATAAAATTTGACCAATCTGTTTAATCTTGGCAGATCATTAGATAGGTAGAGTAAATAAAAGGAGATCATGAGTTTAATATGATCCCTTGGATGATATAAGGTTAGAATTAGACTTTTTTTGCTTTAAAAGAAAATGGATAAGGGTTTGCTAGCCTAAATGCACCCAAATAAAATGAAGAAAAAATGGTAGGATGAGTAGATGGGTAAATAGAAGAAAGGTTGCAGAAGTATGATGATTGATTAGACAAAAGCACATTTATCATCTTTCAACATGTATTTCAAATGTGAATGGGAAATTAAGCATGCATAAGGTTTACAAAGTCAATTAATTAACTTCCCCCATTTATTTCACCCCTCTACTTTACTAATTTCCCATAAATAAATTCTAAGTACTTAAATCCTTTAAGTCAAATAGGCTCAGAGCATTTCTCTGACATCTAGAGGGACCGGACCCTCAGCTTAATGACTTAAGGACAACAAGTACTAGATTCCCCCTCATCAAAAATTCATCTCGCTTCATTCCCCCTCATTTCCCTAATAAAACCCCTTTTCCTAAGGTTAAAACACTATTTGCCTAGGGAAAGTAATCACCACCATGTAAAACCCCTTTTTCCCAAAAACCCACAAAAACACTTTAGCCAAAGTTATAATGCATATATGTGAAAAGCAAACAAATCACAGAAAATACATTATGCTTCGCGCAATTCATTTCCATCATTTTCATATTGAATTCTAACTTTTATATATTAATTCCTGAAAACCAACCATCCTGTATATATATAGCTCCTATATATAAAATAACCCCACCCATTATTTGTAAATATAAACTATATTGCTACCCATTATCCCTCAAAAATATTAAAATCCCGCCCTCAATCGTTAACCCCGATTAAATCCTTTGTTAATCACCCTGATCGCATAATCACACCTTAATCCGTCATTAACCCGATACTGCTTCACTTACTCACCCATCGGGCCCTCAACTACCCTCCGTACAGTTTCCTTGCCCAATCACTGTGCGATCACTTCCCCCCACATTTGACAGCTCTTATCCATATCGGGCCAACCCATCGGCCAAACTATACCCACCTGAAAAAGTGGTTTTTCCACCAGCCCCCGATGCTATGTGTCTACTGATGAGTGGCATCGGGTGGCCTCTCCCCAATACCAACAGGCGCCCATAAGCGGTGTGATAGAAACCATTTTCCGCCCACCTGCTAAATGACAAAACCATCTACTGTTCACTTTGCGCTAAAATTTAAAAAAAATCAAACCTTTACCCGTTTAAACATGAAAACCCCAGTTTTTCTCAGTTTTTCCTATTTGTGCAGTAAAACCCTGTGTAACCCTTTTTCACCACTTGAAGCCTCTGCTAACCAATTCAAGCATGGTTTATGATGGGACCAACCCAACACTATTCGGACCTTAGACAATTTAAATGATTGTTTGGGTGATTATATGATTGGGTATATATTATGGTTGTGATTACATGTGTGAGGATCAAACCATTGGATATTTTGGAAATGGATTAGGTGGCATTCGATTACACCATTAAGTCTGTGTACTCGCCTCGGGTCACGTTCCCCACTCCTTGCTATGCCTAAACTCTTTGTTCATCATTCACTTGGTCATTTTCATTGGGCTTGCCGATGGTTTGTTCTACTGTGCTCTGCAAGTTGAGTATGCAACTTTGCTGCAAGTTCTGGGTGTGCCTCTTGGTGACTTCTGTACTGGCTCCTTTATGTTTGCATGGTTGTTCTATGGCCTGGTTTTTTGGGTAGTTTTGGGTAGCCCTGTCGTCGCCTCAGTAAGTGGTTCTCTTGTTATTGTTGTTTTCCTGTTGTTGGCTCAACAAGTCATCGCGTTCCAAGTTATGTGTTGGTATTTCATGTTCTTGTTGGCAACTCAGTGGTTGGATTGCATCTAGGCTCAAAACGATGGCATCCTTCCATCCTCGGCTTCAAATGCAGGTAGCCCTCGTTCCTTGATTCAATTTGTGGTTTTCTTTCCTCAGCTTCTAACCTTGTTTGCTCCTTCGTCTCCACAGTTGGTCGAAACCCGTGGGTGGAAAATTTTTCCTCGTCTCTCACTGCAATTCCTTAGGTAAATTAAATACAACTTTCATTATTTACTTATTTTCAGGCTCTGTAATTTCGCTTCTGTGACAATGTGATTCTAACACCTGTGTGTCAGTTGTTGTGCAGGTGTTGAGGGTTTGTGGTTGGAGGTCTTGGCAATGAATGTTTCGGTCTTGTCCGGTAGGCTCTGTTTCATTAATTTCCTTCAGTCCTTGTTCTATTTTAAAATTAGGCCTTCTGGTCATCAGGGTTTGTCACCCTTGGTGCTTGTCAATTGACTCTCGCTGTGAGTAGTGTCCTATCATATTGGTGGTCTGGGCTTCCACTATCTGGTGATTGTTTTACTATAATTTCCTGTGTATGAAGAAATTTTTCAAAACCCTCACCTAGGGTTTGTCATCCACGGGCGTATGCATCTATGGATATGTATGAAATGGTTTTTGAAACCCTCACCTAGGGTTTGTCATCCACTGGCTTTACGCTTGTCTGGGCTTTATCTTGCAGTGCTACTATGTATTGTTATATACTTGTTTTTGCAATTTTGAAAGAGAAGAATTTCAGGAAAGAAAATTGGGTTCGATTTACCTTAATGTCATTCATGTAATTATTTCATCATTCTTTTGTTTTACTCCAAATTCTCCACATGGACTGCAATTATTGTTTTTCGACTATGCTTGTGATGTTTCATATGAACATGTGAGAACGTTGTAGGTGTTTTGGTAATTTGTTTGACAGTCAATTTAAAAGAATATTAGGAAGTTTCATCTAGCCTGTGGGTGCTTGGCCCGTACTGGAAGTTGTTTGTGACACTCATTTTTTTGTCTTCGTTGTTTGCTTCAAAGGAAATGTAAGCCCTCATTCTGGCATTTGCTCTTCTGTCTCACTGTTAGGACTGGTTCTTTTTCTCAGGTAAAACAAAAAGAATTAAACTCAATGGTCTCTGTACAGTAGGTTGTCTATTCAAATGCTCCTTAATTAGAAATCACAATAAAAATACAGTAGGATATACAGATGGGCTGAATTGATTTCATTGTTATTGATATTATTCGAGTGCAAGAAGTGTTGAACCTTTTACATGATTTTTGTTGTTACATTTATATGTTTCTTGTTCACAATTAATGAAACTGTACAGTTACTTTTTAGTTGTAGACTTTACAATTACATGGCTATTAATCATTCGGTTCTTTCCTTATGACAAGATTTTCCTTTTAGACACATTTTTCTTTTCCTTTTAGAATAACAGGACAATTATTAATCCATGGTTTATTGAAAATAGACAAGTAAATAACCCTAACCAATTAAACTACCTTTGACTAATTTAGAGATTAAGATAAAAATAAAAATCCTAACTCCTATTATGACAAACTAACATAAATGATAAATAAAACGTTAACTCAACTTTTCAACCTGGTAGAGACTGACACCCGGTCATGGTGCCTGAGCTAGATGCTCCTACATCAGGCTCCTGGGCAAAAGAAAATCATGACTCTGGTCCATGAGCTCCTCGACTAAAGAACCTATCTTCTCAATCTGCCTGGCATCAAGCCATGAACTGTCCTCAATAGGACGGTTCTTCCACTTGACCAGGTATTGCAGATACTCCTTTTGTTGAGTTTGTTTGGCCACCTGAGTGTCGAGAATGTGCTCTATCTCGGGAGGTTAAACGTAAGGCATCTGTCTCATCCAAGCTTCTCCTCCATCCTGGGTATTCGTGTAGGCCGCGTGGTTCCATCTTCTTCCTTTTCTTTTGGGTCACCCATGTAGGGAAACAAGTCTGCTACATTAAATATAGGTGAAATGCCTATTCCGGGTGGCAACTGTATCTCATAGGCATTCACCAAAAATTTCCGAAGGACTTTGTAGGGTCCTACCTTCTTATACTTTAACTTATTGTATGCACCCCTAGGGAAGCATTCCTTGCGCAAATTCATGAGGACTTCATCTCCCACGTTAAACTGTACTTCCCTTCTCTTCAAATCTGCTTGTTGTTTATACTTTAGGCTACTGTCCTACAATTTAATTTTTACCTGCTCATGCAAATCTCTAATCGTGTTAGCAAAATCTTCTCCATCATCGCTTCGCCTTTCTTGTAGTCCAAGCTCCCGCAACTCATGCACTCACCGAGGATGCATGTCATACAGGATCTGAAATGGACTAAAGCCTGTGCTGCAATTAGGCGAGTCGTTATAAGCGAACTCTGCCTGTGCAAGCACTTGATTGCACATCCATGAATTCTCTCCAACCAAGCTTTGTAGCAGGTTTCCTGGACTCCTATTTATCACCTCTGTTTTTCCGTCGGTTTGTGGGTGATAAGCAGAGCTGTAACTCAGCAGCATATCCATTTTCTTCCACAGGGTACGCCAAAAGTGTCTTGTAAACTTCACATCCCTGTCTGAAAGGATAGACTTAGGCAACCCATGTAACCTGACAATCCCTGTGAAAAACAAGTGGGCCACATGAGTGGCATCACTAGTTTTTCTACAGAGATGAAATGCACCATCTTCGAGAATCTTTCCACTATTACCATCACCGAATCATAACCTCACTTTGTTTTAGGTAGACCCAAGACAAAGTCTAAGCTGACTAAGTCCCATGGCTTGCCTGGAACAGGTAACAGTGTGTACAGTCCCATGTTTTGACTGTGACCCTTCACCAACTGGCACACTTTACATCTGGTCACAAATCGTTGTACATCCCTCCACATCTTTGGC
Source organism: Pinus taeda (assembly GCA_000404065.3). NCBI lineage: Eukaryota > Viridiplantae > Streptophyta > Pinopsida > Pinales > Pinaceae > Pinus > Pinus taeda. The sequence continues at coordinate 5,072 of APFE030018021.1, forward strand.
CAAAAGTAGAAATGACTGAGCTACTCGAGTGTCTTATCCATGCAGAAATGTCCAGCTAGACCTCCACTATGCTTCTCCCGAATAATATTCTCTCTCATCGAGCAGTCAGGTATGCATAGCTGTCCTCCCTTAAACAACAGTTTCTCTTGTAAGTTGTAGTCAAACCATCGACTGTTATCTCTCACCAAGGGATTCTAACATGCCTTATAGGCCTCCTTAAAATCTATATCAGTCTGGTATAAATCTTTTAAGTGCTCAAAACCCAACACTTGCACAGTACTCTCTTGCAGAAGTAAAACTCTCCTACTCAGTGCATCTGCCACCTTGTTGGCCTACCCGCTGATATGTTTCAACACAAAGTTGAAACTCTGCAAATGCTCCACCCATTTGGCATGTTTGTGGTTCAACTTGTGTTGTTGCATAACATACTATAGTGCAGAATTATCTGAAAACAGCACAAATTCATTTCCCAGCAGATAATGCCTCCAATGTTTTAATGCCTATATAACAGCATAGAACTCCTTGTCATAAGACGAATATTTCTGTCTGCCTTCATTTAGCTTCTCACTGAAGAATTCCATGAGCTTATCCTCCTAGCTGAGTATAGCTCCAATAGCCGTACTGCTAGCATCACAGTGAACCTAAAAAATATTCTTGAAGTCTGGCAATCTCAGGATCGACCTCTCAGTGATATTTCTCTTTAATAACTAGAAACTTCTCTCTGCTACATCCATCCATCGAAAAGGCTGGCTTGCCTTTTTAATGGTGTCCAACATAGGTGCACAAATTTCGCTAAAATTCCTTATGAATTTCCGGTAAAAGCTCGCTAGTCCATGAAAGCTACATACCTCAAATAAATTTTTCGGAGATGGCCAATTAACTATCACTGCAACCTTCTCCAGATCCATCTTCAGTTCGTTTTCTGCTATTACAAAGCCCAAATAAATTAATTCCTTTTGCACAAAAGTACATTTCTTCAAATTTATTAACTGTTTATTCTTCTATAATTTTTCCAGCACTTTCCGAACGTGTTGAAGATGCTCCTCCCTTATCTTGCTAAAAATTAGTATGTCGTCCAGGTACACTATCACAAATTTTCCGATGTACTCCTTCATCATCTCAATCATTAACCTCATAAATGTATTGGGAACATTGCTCAGTCCAAATGGCATGACCCACCATTCATAAAGTCCCTCGTTCGTCTTAAAGGTTGTCTTCCATTCGTCCCCCTCTCGTATCCAGATCTGATGATACCCACTCTTCAAGTCTATCTTAGAGAAATATGTTGCCCCACTTAAACAATCCATCATGTCATCCATCCATGGCAGTGGAAACCTATACTAGATGGTGATTTTGTTGATGGCCCTTGAGTTTATGCACATCCGCCACTCTCCTCCCTTCTTGGGGGCAAGAACCATTGGGACTGCGCAAGGGCTCAAAATTTCCCTTATCAGTCCCTTCTCTAGAAGTTCTTGCACCTGCTTCCTAATCTCTTCATTGTCCTTGGGGCTCATTCGGTATGCCGCTTTGTTCGGTAAACTGGCTCTGGGTATGAAGTCAATATGATGACATATGCTTCTTTTGGGGGTTAACTTATCTGGTAAGTCATCCACCACTGTATCCGTAAATTCCTGCAACATTTGTTAGATTTTTGTAGGTAAATCTGATACCTTTGTATGCAACAACACTGTTTTTTCTCTCTTTACAACTGCATAACCCATCTCACTATCCTCAAATTGTTTCAGAAACTGTTTTCCGCTAACCAACAATGCTCTTGGTTCACTTATCCTTGCTGTCCCTTCCTCTTTGATGGGCACAAGCGTATGCTTGATTCCATCCTTGAAAAACTTATAACCATTCATCAATCCATCATGTACCACCTTCCTGTCAAACTGCCAAGGCTTGCCTGGTAGTATGTGACATACATCCATCAGCATGATGTCACAAACGACTTTATCCTTATATCTACCTATTTGAAACTCCACCTTGCACTGTTCATCCACCAGCAACTGATGGCCTTTTTGCAACCATGAGACTTTGTAAGGAGTGGGACATTTCAAGCACTTCAATTCCAACTTTTCCACCATCTCTGTGGACACCAAGTTATCTGTACTACCACTGTCAATAATTAACTTACAACACTTACCACGTGACTTACAAGCTATTCTAAACAAAGCCTTCCGCTGTGTTTTTTCAGTGACCTCCTTGGATGGTTTTAACAACACCTTGTTCAGCACCAGGGCTTCCTCTGTCTCTGGAGCATTTTTTTCTTCTTGGGGAGGTGCCACTGCTTCCTCTGGTTGTGCAACATATGCACCCCTCTGTCTAGCTTGATCTTCCTCTGGACATTCAAATGATCTGTGTCCCCATTTATGACACTTGTAACATTGATAACCAGCCCCTATACCTCGGTCATTTCCCCTGCCTCGCTGGGATGACCTGCCACCTCTCACATTATCACCTATGTCTGCTAATATGTAAGCTCTAGAACTGTTGCCTTCCTCATTACTACTAGCGATCCGCCCTCTGCCATATGACTAGCCTTTTCCCCTGCCGGCTCCTCGTCCTCTCTAGGCATTCTGCCTTCTAGTAATTTTCTCTTCAGCTTTCATCGCATTATGATATGCTTCTTCAGTGTTCTTCAAAGATAAAATACTAATTTCATCTAAAATTTCTAGTCTTAAACCATTTATGTACCTGGCTTTCCTTTCCACGGTATCCTCCATATATCCATCTCTTAAGTTCACTTGGTAAAACTCCTCTGTGTACTCCCTTATCGTCATTCCTTTCTATTTTAGATTCTGCACTTGCCTGTGTAGTGCAATCGGATAGTCTTTCAATAGAAATATTCCCTTCAACTTAGCCACCATCCTTGACCAGGTTTTAATCGGAAACTTTTTCAATCTCTTTCTCTCCATCTGGACACTATCCCACCACAGGGCTACGTGTCCCTTCAATTTCGTCGCAACGAACCTAACTCTGCAGTCTTCGCTGACTTCATCACACTCAAAATACTTATCCATCTCACTGATCTAATCCAATAGAACCTCTATGGATAGGCTACCATAATAGGTTGGGAGTTCTAGTTTGGGTTTACTGTTTCCCACTAAAACAAACCTCAACAATCTCACTTCTGGGGTCTCGCCTTGCAGTCCATATGTTGCTACTTCATCTTCCTCTTTCCTGTCATCGCCTACCTATAGATCTCTTCTTCTGCCTGTCTCCACTGCCTCCAAATGGGCAGTAAGAATTATGATCTCCTCTCTCAGTCCTTCCTTTGCTATCCTTCAAGCACCTCTGCCATGACCTCGCCTTTCTCTCTCCATTTCTTTAATCAATTTCACCTACTCTGATACCACTATGATGGGACCAGCCCAACACTGTTCGAACCTTAGACAATTTAAATGATTGTTTGGATGATTATATTATTGGGTAGATATTATGGTTGTGATTACATGTGTGAGGATCAAACCATCAAATATTTTGGAAACAGGTTAGGTGGAATTCAATTACACCATTAATTCTATGTACTCACCTTGGGTCGCATTTCCCACTCCTTGTTATGCCTAAACTCTTTGTTCGTCTTTCACTTGGTCATTTTCATTGGGCTTGCCGAGGGTTTGTTCTGCTATGCTTTGCGAGTTGAGTATGTAAATTTTCTGCAAGTTCTGGGCGCGCTTCTTGGTGATTTTTGTATTGGCTCCTTTATGTATGCGTGGTTGTTCTCTGGCTTGGTTCATTGGGCAGTTGTGGGTAGTCCTGTCGTCGCCTGAGTAAGTGGCTCTCTTGTTATTGTTGTTTTCCTGTTGTTGGCTCAACAGGTCGTCGTGTTCTGAGTTATGTGTTGGCATTTCATGTTCTTGTTGGCAACTCAGTGGTTGGCTTCCATCCAAGCTCAAAATCATGGTGTCCTTCCATCCTTGGCTTCAAATGCAGGTAGCCCTCTTTCCTTGTGTTGGCACAAAACCATGTACTAAGGGCTGCTACTTAGTAAGCTCTCATGCAACTGTTTCAAACCAGGCTTTTAGCTAGGGATTAGCCTCCCTAACCTGAGAGGGCTCTCTCAAAACAAACTATTGATTTATCCTTAAGCACAAAGAGGGTTAACTCTTGACACGTAGATTTAATAAACAAGCTGGTTGGACAGTCAACATAACATTTCTTCCATTGGGCTCATGGAGTCAAGCATCTTATCAGTAAACTATTAGCTGTTCATTCATAGAAGCCAAGGCATGTAACGTTTAAACATTCAAGACATTCAACAAATAACCATCAGCTGATAAGTACACACAGGAAGTCTGAGCACTAGGTGAATTCAGAGTGATTGTGTACCTAAGGAGCTGTAAAACATGAAGGACAAGAACCTCAACTTACAAGTATGCACAGGAAGTCTGAGCATCAATGATGAATTCAGAGTGATTGCATACTCATAAAGTTGTAAAACTTACATTTGGTAAGACAAAAACACCAACATCTTGAGCATTTTAACATATAATGAATCTTGGGAAGAATAAAACAGTCTATCTATTACTGTAAAAAAGCTTTATACATAAACCAATAAAACTCTGTGTTTTTTGCATAAGTATCCAACCCTTGATACATCCAAGTTCTTGCTATATATAGGAAATAAAGCTAAGCTATTTTGAGTCTCCTCCTCCAGCATGAGGGGAGCTCGAAAAACTAAAATTAACTACCTTATCCATATTGAAACTAATTTACTAAATACAGAGGTATTGCCTTTAATACAAAAGAGTCCTAGTTCTAATCAAATTTTGCTACCATCTCCTCGTTTGCTTGATTTCCTCCTGATCTCTGACAGCTGTGTTCTTCTTGTAGGAGCTGAAATGTATCTTGAGGAGTATTCGTTGTATTTACTGCCTTGGATCCTGAGTGTGTTGCTGACTCAACCATTTGATGCAGAAATATCCTCTGTTTTCCCGGTCTCTGTTTTGGTCCATGTTCATTTTTCAACGAAAATGTTTTAAGCTGTATTAATGACCTTTAATGACCATGCCATAACACCCTCTGCCTGAATAATCTAGATGCTTTGCGAATACTGCCAGGTGTTGAACTCAAAACCCTGGTAATTCTACCAGAAACCCTAATTCTGCGGTCATAAAGGTACTTTATGAAACTAGGTAAAGACAAAAGATTTTACCTTTATGCATAAGCTTTACATTTGTCAATCTTCTGAAGGCTTAAACAACCATGGTGATTCCCTTTCCATCCTCGAAGCCTTACTCCACAAAATTTGGTGACCTCAGCAATGTTTTCAAATTTTCCCTTAAAAATAGTCACCTACAGCAGTTTCGTAGTGCGCTACGAAACTGCTGTTTTTTGCAAAAACACAGTCTTCAATCATTTCAGACTGTTACAGCTTTCCTCTTTGATCCCAAAATTGCTTACTATTCTTTCTTTAATACATGCCTCGAAAAACATTAATTAACTTAAGAAACATGAAACAAAAACTTGGTACAATACTGAAAATTACTTCATTTGGCAGCTAACTTGCCTAGCTGAGCCTTCAGCTTTGCAAGTTCACTTTCCATAGCTGCAATCTCAGACACTGTCTTTTCAAAATTGGCCAACTCCTGGTCGGCTGCTTCCCATTTTTCCTTAGTGGATGAGGTTTTCTCTTTCTTAACCAAAGGAGTCTTTTCCTTTATCTCTTTCTTTTTTCTCTCCTTTGTTTCTTTGGCCTGAGCTA
>APFE030018026.1:2690-17819 GCA_000404065.3 Pinus taeda
AGTCTTCTGAGATCTGATAATCCAGATCTGCCAAATCCTGCCAGTCTAGCTCTCTCTGAGGAGCATTCAGAGGAGTGACATTAAGGACATCAGGTGTCTCCATGTTTTATACAAATAATTCTCTGAAATGCCGCTTGAAACAGCGAAATTGATGGGAACCAGGTTTAACAGGGTTGGTATACAGTTAAGGATAGCAATGCTGGGCTTTTTGAGAAGGGTTTTCAGCAGCAAAAAGACCTCCCTTGTCAGTTTGGGAGTTACGAAGGAGTTCACGGTTGCGCGAACAGGGCAGGTTTTTTAACAGGTTTTGCAGTCAATTCGAGGTCTCTGATGCTGTGTTTTACTTTTAAATGGTCGGATAGGGTAGAACACAGTTGGTTTATCAGTGAATTTTACGACTTAATGGCTTTCATGGTGATTTTTACAAGTAATTTAAGAAAAACCAGTTCACAGGAGGACGAGGCCGAAATACCTGGTAAACAGTGGTCTGGACCGAACAATGCCGCTGGGTTTGCACGTTGGGTGCTTTGAAAATGGTTGCGGGTTGACTGGTGGCGCAGGCGTCGTAAATTACATGCAGAGGGCTTAACAGTAATTTCTGAAAAATATGCAAAAATTGCGAAAAATGGTGAAAATATGGCTTTTTGGCTTTATTGGCGCGCTTTTCGGATGACGTCAGCATGACGTCATCATGGGGGCCCGGGTTGGGTGACGTGGCTGTCAACGGCAGGTCCACGGGAGTGGTGAGGTGGCGGCCAGGTGGACGAATGGGGAACGAGGCGGGCGGAAGTGGCGGTGACGTGCATGGCAGCGGGGCGCAAACGTGGGCGGGACAGGTGTCGCAATATCGGAAGCGGCTTTGTACGTTGAACGGACTGTCAGGCGATGCTCCAATGCAATGAGGGAATGACGCGTGTCCCAGCGTGATGCTGGCCTGACGCAAGCATCTGACAGATATCGGAACGTATCTGTCATACACGTAGGGCCTTCCAATATTGATATAGGCCGTGGATCTGGAAGCGGGCGATCGAACGGTCGTCGGGCGCCCAACTTGCGCGAACGGTAGCTCCTCCTTCGGTTAACGTGCGGACGTCGGGATTGCCCGAAATGATCATCCGCCGTAGATCTGGATTTGGCACCATCTGACGGTCATCGGGCGGGCAATCTGCACGGTGTATAAATATGTCCTGTTGGGCAATAAACAATAATTTTCTTTGCAAACGTGGCCGGCGGGCCCCTCCATGTGTTAAATCATTGTTCGGGGTTTTCTATGGTTTCCTGTGCAAAAGCCTTTTAATTGGCCGACCTTAGAAACATGCATTTTCGGGTTTTTATACAAGGTTCGGGCAAAAATCATTTGTAAAGGTGAAAACTATAGGAAAAGGGTGAAATAGGATTTATGCAATATGAAAAGGTGAATAGCCCCCCCGACCTTAGGATAAAGCGGGGGAAGGGTTATTTTTAATGTTTTCCGCCCCTTTGAGTAATTTTATGGGTTTCTAAAGGTTTTTCAATGTTTTTCAAGGTTTTCTAAGGTAAAATGGAACTTTGGGGTAGGGAAACTGGTTTGAGGTGGAGCAAAAGGTGAGACATGGGTTCTTGACCTTGACCAGGTGTCAAATCAAGTCCCAGGGAGAGAATATTATGGCTATAGTGCCAAGGAGGGGATATTTATGCATTGTGGGGTTTATACACCATGGTGTTTATAATACTAGGGATAATGGGGTATAGGGAGCTAAGTAATAGAGTTAGTTGTTAATACAGAGTGAACATATGGATGAGGGCTGTTTGAACCAAGTTTTCTTTGAAAATAACTTGAAATTGGGAGTAGATCAAAATGAAAAGATTTTTGCACAAGAAATGTGGCTTCTTAAAGCCATAAGAAGGTAAAACATTTGAATTTCTATGCTTTGTGCAACTTGGGGAAAGGGAGTTAGTGATGAGTGATATACAAATGAGAAACAAGGGAGTTAGTCATGCTCCAGAGTGCTGCTCTTCCTGTAGATGTTTCAGCAACTTTGATTTTGAAGGAGACACCACTTCTGCAACCCCATCTACCTACCCAACTATTTCTCCTAACATTTTTTGTTCCTTCTTGGAGGGTGCACTTGGACTTGCAAACCCTTTTGAATGCCTTTTCTTTTCATTGGCTTTTTTGCTTGCATCTCCTATCTAATACTAACCTTATTCCTTCCAAGGTCCCAGATTAAGCAGTTGGGAACCTTAGCTTCTCTACCTAGCTACTGACCTACCAAGATTAAACAGTTTGGACAGATTTCATTCTCTATTCTACAACATAAATTGAAAATATGGCCTGATCCAAATTAGACTGTTGGACCATCCATCAAAACTGAGTTCTTATGAAAACTGAGACAGACATTGTCATCCCAGGGAAATATGGGATCTTTGCATTTATCAAAGCAGAGCATATTTGGACCTTTGATATCCAATCATGAAACATGAAACCTATTGGTATAGGTATCCAACAGATGGCATGAGTGGAATCCATTTATTCACATGGTTAGATTTTTACTATCAAGTGACAAGATGGAAGACCCCGGATCTAGTTTCATCCATCCACGTTTCAATTTTAGGATTCATATGAGATCTAAAAAGTATGATGGCTATGATTTTACATAAACACATCGAAGAATGGGTCCACAATGTGTAATTAGTGGACCTAAAATTGATCATTGTACATGTAAAATGGATTATATGCTCAGTACAAGTATGCCTACCTTAGTAATAATATCATGATGATAATGTATTGTAACAGTCAATTGGTCATCTCAACTAGTCAATTATTAATCTGGACTTTTCACATGGTCGAGCACTTTAGTCCTTAGGCAAAGATTCTAACTTTGTACTTTAGCATGAAATCTATTACAGGTCATTTTGTAGCATTTAAGAAAATGTCCCTGAACTGGGATTTATCATCATCCATTTAGACCTTGCAATCATCCCTAGAAAGCCAAAAACATTTTCTCTCCAAAAGTTATAAGAATCCTAGATTATATTGCATAAAAGCCCTAATTTCATACCTCATTGCACTTACTCTCTTGAAAAATTGTGATGGCATGGCTAGCACACATGCAACTTGCACTAGTCATCATAAAAATTGCAATGACACTTGGAAATGAGTAAAAATAAAAAATAATTTTGAAGTTTCTCTCTCTATAATATTTGGGAGTGGATTCAACCATTTATTGTTAGATCTGATCTCGAACTCCTACTAATGATGTCTTATCTCTTATCTCGTAGAACTTACCTCCTTTTAAAGTGGATCTAAGCCCTAGTATGGTAGATTCAAAACTAACTCAGTTACCCTATAAATGTAGCATCTCACATTGAGTTTGAGTTGGCTTTTGGCGACTCTGATTATAGCTTTATATTTTCCATTTGTGTCTAGAGGTCCATAATCCATCCATGTAGTTTGGGTGAGATTGAAGGCTTACTAATGTGGCAAAGGAATCACAACATATTTGGGAGAGATTCACAAAGTCAAGGCCTACAAGGGTTGTAATATTTTCTTGCCATTATTAATAGAAAAGTTCATTATTTGTCCTATGTACATTATCTCTTAATTACACATATGTAGAATATGAATCGTTGAGTTCTTGTTTAGAGTTGTTTGTATATGTTATCTTGTATATTTTGTTCTCTTTCTTGTTTAGGATGATTTACAGATTCCACTTTTAGAAGTTGGAGTTGGAGCTAGAACTAACAGGTAAGGAGAAGAAGGGAGCTTGCATTGGATTGAAAGTAAGTTTTCCTTTCATATTCCAAACATCTCTAAGCAAAAACGTTGTATTTTTGTCCTGGTTGTTTCTAGGCTAAGCCATTAGGTCTCGACAAATTAATTCTATCCACAAAACAATGTTATCGAAAAAATAATTACATTTATTTACCTTGCTACTATTTCTCTTTCTCTTTCTCTCGGATCAATAGGTACATTTGATTAATGTGAGAACCAAGTTCATTGTATTGAGATTGAGGAATATTTCAATCCATATCATTACTTAAGTGAACACGAAGTGGAAAAGAGCTCAAGGCTTCTGCAAAGAAGCTAGAATCAAGAAGGGGACCATCATACCATATAACCCATAAAAGAAAAACACTTAAGGATATTTCACTGCCCTATCTATTTGCATGTGCGAAAGGAAAACGGTACCAAGCTGGAAGACTCAAGTAAGAAAGGTATGGTTATCCGTTATTGTCAAAATTCTAAAGCCTATATAATATATGTACATGGACAAACAACTATAGAGTTTAGCAGAGTTAAAACATTTGATGAATATGCAACTGTTTGAAAATACATAGACGCTCCTCCTCCTGCTAATGTTGAAAGATAGGATGATGCCTTGGATCCACGAGAAGATCCCTAGCCTAAGCCTGATCTTGTTGATGAACCCATGGATCCAATGGACTCCTTGGATCCATCTCCATGTGCTAGAAAAATAATATTATGTATTTGTAACACTTTACATGATGTTGATAGATATGTTTCTCCCTAAGGAAACTTTAGAGAAAGAAACAAACCATGCCAGTTCCAGGGATACATCTTATCCATGAACACCATTTTTCAAGATGAACCATGCACTTCTCAAGAAGAAGTGAAAGATCAGGATCATAAGTCCACCCTACATAATGATGTATGGGAAGTACTTTCAATATCAAAATATTGAAGAAATCTCTCTATCGATTAAAGCGATCTCTAAGAGCTTGGTATGCATGCATTGATAACTTTTTGATGAAGCTTGGTTTTACTAGAATTAATGTTGATCCAAATATTTACTTGAAAATAGTCTAAGGTATTATATGTTGATGATTTATTTCTAATGAGTGGTGAATATCTTATCCTCTATTGTCAGAGGGAGCTAGCTTCTAAATTTGAAATGAAATATCCTCATTTAATGCACTACTTTTTGGGTTTTGAATTATGGTAGAAACCTAGTGATATTTTCCATTCTCGAGGAAAATATGTTGTCAAGTTTCTAGAAAGATTTCATATGACAGATTGTATCTCCATGAATACTTCAATGGATATGAACTTCGAGAATATTTATGGTGAAGCTATGCTAGAATGTATATCCATGAATATTCTAATGGAGATGAACTTCAAGAACATGTGTGGTGAAGCTATGACAGAATATATATCCATGAATACTCCAATGGAGATGAACTTCAGCAAGATGTGTGGTGAAGCTGCAGCTCCCGATTTGGAAATCCTTCTTATTATCGACAACCTATTGGGGAACTGATGTGCTTAGTGAACACTATATAGAACATGTGTTCTTTGGTCAATACTCTGAGCCAATATATGATTAACCCATCTCATGCACACTAGATTATTGCAAAGAATGTGTTGAGATACCTGCATGGGACCATCAATCTTGGATTGAAATATAATTCAAAGATGTAATACTACTTGGGTACTCTGATGTTGATAGGGATGGTAACTCTACTGTCAAAAGAAACGAAAATTGGGTGCTCCTTTGGTTTAATATTTTCCATGATATATTGGATGAGGAGTAAGTAAAATATTGTATCCATCAACACAGATGGAGTTGAGTACATTGTTGCAATCATGGCTAGATGTGAGGTAGTATGCCTCAAGAATCTATTTGGAGATTTATTTGAGGATGTGACACAACAGTAATTTATTGTGAAAATAGGAGTGGGACTCAACTTGTATAAAAAAAATTGTTCCACGATAAGTCCAAGCATATTGACATCAAATATCTCTATATTTGCAGTATGTGGTAGAGAGTGTTGGAAATAATACTGAGAGGTGGGGGGTGAATCAGTATTATCAAATTCTTTTCAATTAATTTATTCTTCAGATATTGATCATTAGTTTGTATGTCAGTACCATATAATAATGAGAAAGAATAAGAAAAACAGATAATCACACCAAAGAACACCAGATATAAGGTGGAAACCCAATGTGGGTGAAAACCACCTGCTGCAATATGTCTCTATCTTCTTTCAATTAGAAACTTCTTTTACAATGATTTTGTACTGGTGTAGTCCTTTACCAGTACGTAGGCTGCAACCTGCAGAGAGCTACAACCCTCTCTCATTTTCCAGTCTCTCCTGGAAGGGAACTACAACCCCCTTAGCTCTTCTACCTCTTTGAGGACCACGTTTCATTAATTTTAAGACTGGATCCAAGAAGATCAAATAATCATCAAGTACATGTGAATCACCCAATCTCCTTATATAATCAACTAATGAATCACTCAACTTCTCAGAATGCTGTAAACAGAAAAGTAATACCAGAAATCTAAACCCAGAACTCTGCAGCAATAGATAAAAGACAGCCAATAATTATTTCAAAATGGGTCCGCAACTTCACCAATAGTAGCCTGTAGATATCCGCAGTTCTTCTGTGCCTAGACTATGTAGATCCACACCTGATTCGTCTTGTGATATGTGTACCACTGCACTTAGCCCTTCTGTTGAACTGCGTACCAATTCCGAGATCCGCACCTGCACTATCTGCCTGACAGCGCACCTCCGCACCTGATTTTTCTGTTTCTACGTACCCACGCAACTGAACCTTCTGTCGCGCTGCATACCTCCACACCTTCACCTTCTGATCCACTGCGTACCTCCGCACTGTGCCTTCTGCTGCCCTGCGTACCTCCACACCTGAGCTATGGATCTCCTACGGACCTCCAAATAGAGCCAAATTAGCAGTCCTCCAATGTACCACAGATTGTCATATCCATAGATCTGATCACGTGCCCAAGAGATCACGCCCTATCAACAAATCTGCCTTGCACTTTACATATTTCACCTTGATTTAAATCTAGCTTTTTAAACCGATTACACAAAATTTCAGAACTTAAGATATTGAAATTTCACTAGTGTCTAGCCAAGAGATCTCCTTTCCTTTTTATAGGCAAGCCCTTATTCAAACCATGGGGTAAAACCATCATAAACCAATACAAGGGATCCAAACCAGGGTTCAATAATTTAGATCTTATACCACGAACCAAAACCATAGGATCATGAACGACGAGCTAAATACCAAGGGCCAAACATAAGAATTCCCATGTGTGCACGCTTTTCTGCATTGGAGTGAGTGAACTGGGGTCCGCACCTTCTGAACGGAGGACCTACGGGTATGTCCGCACTTATTGGTCGGCGTACATACGGGTCCACAGCTTCTCTTAGGATCACCTGGGGGTATCTTATTTTCTATGATTTTGAGAGCCTGAACAGAGATCTGCCACTTAAGTGAGTTTCCATTAAGTACAACACCTATACCATAGTGCCAAACCAAAATCATAATGCCAACAGAGAGGAGAAGAATGACTCCATCATATAGTGACTGATGACTAGATAGCCAACATTATTACCAAGCCTTTGTTGAAAGGAAATTTATTGGTTTTCAGTGAGAAGCCTTGGCTGACAAATGTGACCCTTCTTAGAGAAGGTGGTCATGGGTGATGAATCCTGGATATACGTAATCCTTTTCATGTGTGGACAAGTGAATCCCCCCAAGAAGGGATGAGCCTTTGATGTGTGAGATCCTTGTCATGTGTTGACAAGTAGACCCCCCCAAGCATTCATGAGCATTGGATGTGTGAGATGATTTTCATGTGTTAACAAGTGGATCCACCAAGCATAGATGAGACTTGGATGTACAAAATCCTTGTCATATGTTGACAAGTGGAACTCACCAACCAATAATGAGATACGGATGTGTGAGATCCTAGTCATTTTTGACAAGTGGATCCCCCCAAGCATTGTTGAGCCTTGGATGTGAAAAATCCTTGTTATGTGTTGACAACTGTATCTCCCCAAGAATTCATGGGCCTTGTATGTGTGAGATACTTCTCATATGTTGACAAGTGGATCCCCTGAAGATGAGGGGAAATTTGGTTCTGTGAGATCATTGTCGAGTGGGTTATCGACTCAAGCATAGATGTGACTTGGTGTTGAAGCCCCGAAAATCGGGTCGATAACAAGGGGGATACCCCCCCGGTCCGGACCTTGGTTGGCAGCTCCTTATTCATTTGGTATAGCGGGTCCAACTGGGGATAATAGGACCAGTTTCCCAATCTAAGGGTGTGTGTGTGTGCAGAATTAGATGTTGCTGATATAAAAGTTCCTATCTAAACTACTTTAATCTAACTCTATGCTATTGTAATCTAATGAAAACAGCACATCTAATCTATGCTAACCTGGGATGTAATTCTTCTATTATGCAATCTAAAGAGATTTCAAATAATAACTGGTAATAAAGATCATTCAGTGATTATGAGAATGGAAATCAATTAAGATGAACCACTTTGCATAAAAAGTTAGGCAAAATAGTTGTGAACAACATATTGCATAATAATTTATTCACACATCAAACATAAATAAATGGCTCCACCATACAAAAGTGCCAAATGGTAACACAAACATTCATGTAATAACAGATAAACAACTAAAAATTGTATATTGCTTTAAGAATATAAGCAGAAATGGTCAAGAGATAAAAGTACCATTTATGACTGGTTCTACTCATAAGCTTCAAGCAACAATGATTTATCCCTCCTTGTTCTAATATCTACTAACAGTACAAAAGTGCAACATCAGTAACAGTACCAAATGCAAACATCAATAAATCTTGATCCATTCATTCATCAAAAGCTCCTCTGAGGGTGCAAAAGTGCATGTTCTGATGACAAGTTTTTGACAAATTTCTGGACCCTGCTCTAAATGCATGAGAAGGATTTAAATACTACTAACTAAATCTAATAATAGTTTATTTACAAAAAATTAGGATGCGGTTTTCAAATGACTGCCCTTTTTCTAATCTAATTTTCAAGCAAAAACAAGATTCCAAACTAAAATATTTTTGTATCTGATCTTTAAAGCTGCATGTATTCAACATTTGTTTAAGGAGATTCGGTTGGCTAACTTCTGCTTTGAGCTGGGCTGAGAAAACGGCTTCGATGAGTGTTGGCACCACTTTTTCAGCCGCATTTATGATACATTTCATGGTCATCCACTCACTATGTGGTTTTACGAAATATGTCCAGTAACATTCCCAATTTAATATTTTTAGCACTTGGATTTCTTTTTCCTTTTCTTGTGCTTTCTGCTTCCAACCTTCCTCTAATTTTGGTTTGTTTGGTAAAAATCCCAGAGTAGTTTCAACAATTAAATTTTCTCTGTGCAAATTCTCATTTATACAGTCAATGAGAATACTTGTTGTCGTAGCTGCTATTCCTGCCGCTTTTTCTGCTTCTTTGATTTGATCATCCCACTTACTAAAGAGCAACTCTTTATGATTCTCATTTATCCTGGGTGTGCCTGCCTCTTTTCCTTCATCTTCATCCTACCAAGTCACATAATCAGTCACCAGTTAGTCAACCAACTCATAGTCGCTTCGTAATTCAACCACTTGATCAGTGATCTTATCACTCATTTCACAATAGTAACTCCATTGTGATATCTTTTGTCCCAACACTTCTTGTTACTGCAGTAGTTGTTCTTTTAGGGAAATAGATTCTGAAATAAAATCTGTAAGCTTAGGCTCATCTTTATGCATCTCTTGTAAACTTTGCAATTGTTTTCCTTTCTCGTCCAGACTTCTTTGATAACCTATTTACATTTGCTGGAAATCTTCCTGCAACTTTTCAAGCTGTTTGTGTGCCTCATTATTAGTATTGGCTTGTTGCAATTGTTGTTGCAGTAACTGTATTTGATCTTCTTGTTCTTGTAACAATTGTTGTACATCTGATCCTTTGTCAATAGTCGCAGAAGCATATGCTCCTGCGATCTGAGACAGTTTAGTGAGATTTTCAGTTGGATTACTGTTGGGGTCTTTCCATAAGACGTCCAATTGCTCAGCGTCTTAATGCAGTGTATTTTCTAATTTCATTTTCTTTCTCTGTCTTCTTACTACTGCTTTATGTTGCTGAGTATGGTTGGGATTACTCCTTCTGCAATTTGAGTATTGCTCGTAGGTGTTTTTGGGATTTTTCCTTCAACATTGATCAGTTCATTGAAGGTTTCCCATTCCTTATCTAGCTTGGTTATCACAGGTGCTGATTTAATGATGAGAGAGGGAGGATCTTTTTGCGGGCAGGTAATAACTTGTTGTTGTGGAATTTCCATTGACTGAGCCATGTCCTTAGCTGCCTCTTCGATCTTATTTTGGTCGTTCCCTGATCTTTTAGAATGTTCAAATACTTCTTGTGTAGATTTAGATTTAGATCTAGAACTGCTTGAATTTCCACTGAGTCTAATACTTGGAGTTGGTTCTCTAGCAAGTAATCGTAGATTTTCTAAAGGAATAGTGGCCAATCTTTTTTTCCCTGTATACCACTAAATTTTGAAAGTCTTCTAGCGATAATTGCGATTGGGCTTCCCGCAAAATTTCTTGACGCGAGCCTTTATTTTGGAATAAGTCATCAAATAAATCCTTTTTTCCAAAGAACACTTTCACCTTGACTGTAGTTGTGAAATTCTGAGCAATTTCATTTAGGTCAAATGGTCTTGCCGGGATTTTAAATAACTAAAGACATGTTATATTCTGTATTTCTGTAAATGCATGACCTACATCGAATAGCGAAAAGGCCCCACAAACCATAGGAAACTGTGGCCATATAGCCTTCTTATTGTCCCTTAAATCCTTTGTTAGGTCGCCTTTTGGATAGGTTTGATATGTAATTTCTCGAGCCAGAAGTTTATCAGGGATATACAAAGGTAGAACATGGGGGGGGGGACAATGCTTCCAAATACTCTAACATAGGTGAATAATTCCTCCCCGAACCATCTTGCGATGGGGATGATATCTATCTGTGCCTCAGGTGAGCACCTCGGGGGGTCTTTATCATATAACATTCTATACAAGGGTAGGATAAACCCGTGACAAATTTGGTAGAAATGTGGAATGAACTGGGAATCCCATAATATCTTATGATAGACATGGATGGGTAATGGGTCTTAAGTTGTCCATTTCAAACCCATAACAGGAAATTTAGACACATAACAAATCGAATCCATAACATATGCGGATAGGTAAAAAGGAGGATAGATCCTTTGAGACATGGATCTTTTAGACCAATAATTGATCATAGCCATGATTAGGTTATTAGAAAAGACCTTGGCCCAATCTATAATTATGGCATTTGTGGAAGCATCTATTAATGGTAACCATTCAGATGAAAACTTATTGATATCTGGCTTTCCAAATAATCTACAGCGCATGGCCGCAGCAAAACAATATGGGGAGGTGAGGGAACTAGTGCTGTACATACCATTTTTGTCTTTCTTGAGCGGTTCATCTTTTCTGGACCAATCCTTGGTGGTCTCTGATAGGTTCGGGTTCTCTGCAATGAATTTTTCAATGAATTGTGTATTGTAAGTTGTTGCGGCTTAGGAAGATGATACATGAGCTTTAAATCTTGTGCAGCGAATGATCCGATGAGCCCTTGTCCTTGAACCTTGAACTGTCTATTTTTCATTTCCGCATTATCAAGTATCCCCTTGATCATCTGTTGGCATTATGGCATAGGTTTGATGCTATGGCTCATGTGTTGTCCTTGATGGCAACTCAACTTGGTGACAGATCTCAGTTCAGGCACCCAGAAAGAAGAAAAAGTCATATACGCAGGTTCATCTAGACAAAAACGTGTATACACGCGGGTTATACGTTACAAAAGTGCACATATGTTGGGGAACTTACTTTTGTTCCATGGTGGTTAGTTCTTGGGATTTGAACCTGTTGTTTTGGACCATGGCGTCTCATCAGATGTGTTGATCCATAGTTTTTGGGTTCATCGTATTGAAATGTTATGGTTTTGGACCACGGTATTATGGAAGGCCTAAGACTATAAAAGAGGAAGGAGATCTTGTGGCAAATGATCATCTAAATTATCATTGAATATTTGATAAAGTGCTAGAGCTGGTACATTCGTAATTGGCTTATGATGTAGATCTGGATCTGAATGAAGGAGGAACCTTAGCGCAAAAGAAGGATAAGTTCTATTGATGGGTCATAATCTTTAAGCTTGATTGATAGTATCTTTGTATGATTTTGATCTGCTAGATCTGGTGCTTGCCTGATCTATAAGTCTGATAATCTGGGTTAATTAGTGATTGAATATCTAAAAAATTGAATTATCCTTTATAGATCTGTACGCAGGTTCAGTGAAGCGAAGGCGCGTATACACGCAAGTTCAGTGAAGTGAAGACGCGTATACACAGGTTGTTCCATACACAGAGGCGTATGCACGCAGGTTTCAGGCTGTTAAAGTAGTGTATATATTTTGAGTTGTGATTTTGGTGCTTCTGTTTATTGCTACAGTGTTCTGAGTTCAGATTTTGGTGTGTGGTTTCTGGTACTGTGTTTTGGGTACAGCTGTCAGAGAAGTATCTACTTGATTCAGATCAAATTGGTAAAAAGGAGATTGGTTGATTCTTGATGATTGATTGATGTTCATGGATCCAGTCTGAAAATTTATGAAACGTGGTCCTTGGAAGAAACAAAAGGTTGTAGCCTTCTGTAGGACAGCACCTATGTACTAGTATCTTGGCTAGTGTAAGAGCTAAGGGGGTTGTAGCTCCCTTCCAGGAGAAGCTGGAGAACAAGAGAGGGTTGTAGCTCTCTGCAGGTTGCAGCCTGCGTACTGGTAAAGGACTACACCAGTACATTTTAAAAGAAGTTTCTAATCTAAAAAGAAGATAGAGACGAATTGCAGCAGGTGGTTTTCACCCACATTGGGTTTCCATCTTATCTCTTGTGTTCTTGTGTATGATTGTCTTTCTGCTTTGCTTTACTACCTCTGGTTATTGGTTATTTGATTCTACATCATAGATTAGCATTCATCATCAGAAAGATTAAGCAAATTAAAAGTTTGTTTTGTATACGCGAGTTTCCTTCTACATAGTTGCGTATATACGCAGGTTTAACTAACTGAAGTAGCGTATATCATCTGTTTTGAAAATGAGTATTTGACTTGATAATACTGATTCACCCCCCCTCTTAGTATTATTTCCAACAATTAGTATCAGAGCAGGTCCTTCTGAAGAAGCTTGATCGCTTGAAGGAAGATCTTTCATCATGAGCAACTACGAGAGGGAAGCATCAATGAGGCCACCGACTTTTGATGGGACAAACTTCATATATTGGAAGGTAAGAGTTACTGGCTATCTTCAATCTCTTGGTACAAAAGTCTGGGATATCATAGATACAGGGTATACTTTTCCATCAGCAATTCCCATAGATCCGGCTGAGAAGAAGAAATATGAAACAAATCCAAAAGTGGTCAATACTCTATTAGGATACCTATCTCAATCAGAATTTCTCAAGGTAATGCAGTTTAAATCTGCAAAAGAGATATGGGACAAGATTGTTCTGAGCTATGAAGGAGATGACCAGGTAAAAAGAGAAAAAATTCAAACCTTCAGGATTCAGTATGAAAATCTCAAGATGTATAATGATCAAAGTGTGGCTAATTATTTTCTTCGGGTAGATGAGATCATTAATTGTATGAAAATTTTGGGTGAAGAAATAAAAGAGGCTATTGTGGTTGAAAAAGTTCTAAGATCTTTGTCCTCTAGATTTGAATCTAAAGTTTCTGCTATATAAGAAAAAGAGAATCTACAAAACCTTAAAATGTCACAACTGCACGGAATTCTAACTGCTTATGAAATGAGGAAAGGAGGTCCATCAGATAGGAGAGTAGCTGCTTTCAAGGCTTCAGGTAAAGGAGAATACTATGATTCAAGACACGTGTCAAAAGAAGAAGAAGAATCAAATTTTGTCAGAAATCTTCAACTGGGTACTGGAAGATTCAGAGGTAAGTTACCTTTCAAATGTTTTGCTTGTGGAAGAGTATGTCACTATGCTGCCAAATGTCCTCATAAGGATAAGATTGACAAGGGGAAGGAACCTGTTAGATGGAACAAGAAACATAATTCAAATAAGAATAGCTATTACACTCATGAAGATAGTGATGGACTATGAAATAGCGATGAAGATGAACGAGGTAATCACTATAAACTTTTAATGGCCTTTGAAGATGATGATTACATGGATGCTATAGATGTGGATGGTTTTTATGAAGAAATTACTAGACTCAAAACATGTTTAAAAGAAAAGAATATGATCATTGATACTCTGCAATTTCAACTTAATGAAAAAGAAAAATTTCTTAAGAAGTTAAATTGTGAAATTGTTCACCTTAGAAAAGAAATTGAGAAAACAAAGGACCTTAATCTTAAATTTGTTAAAGGATCTGAAATTCTGTATGAGATTATCAATGTGCAGCGTTCCCCTCTAAACAAAACAGGTATGGGGTATAAGGGTGAAACATCTCAAGCTTCCACCTCCAAAAGTTATCTTGATGCAGCAAAAAGGAGTGAGCAAAGACCTAATAGAAATCATCAGGTAAATCAGGGACAGTCTTCCGCAAGAACAAACGAAGACTATCAAGAAAATTGGGGGCATGCTACCTTAAGGACAAACAGAAGCTACAACCAGCCACAGGTAAAATCTTCCCAATTTTCTTCAAGAATGGATGTCAGTAGAAACTACGATCGGTTGGATGTTAGTCGCAGGAATTTCTTCAATGGCCAATGTTTCTCCTACCATAACTTTGGTCACAAAGTAGCTCAATGTGTTGCCTATCAGACATTCATGATTAGAGAAGCTCAAAAACAAAGAAGTATGCCTCCAATCACGAAGAGGACCTATAACCACTTTTCCGCCCTTGAAAGTGAAATTGAATGTTCTATTTGTCACAATTTTGGTCATGAAGATTCTGAATGCAGGAGCAGGTTTTGGAAGACAACTCAAAAGGAGCAAACCTCAAGTGCCAAAACATGGATAATGAAGGAACCGCAACCAAAAATATGTGGGATAGCTTTATATGCAGAAGGACAGGAAAATCAATGGTACATCGACAACGGATGTTCGAAGCATATGACAGGTGATAAAGAAAAACTTGAGTCATATACTGCTTTAGAAAAAGGAAAGAAAGATTCTTTTGGAAATGATACCCCTGCAGCCATAAAAGGAAAAGGCATTTCTCAGTTGAAAGAGAAGGTCAAAGCTGGAAATGTTTTGTATGTTGATGGCTTGAAGCATAATTTATTGAGTGTCAGTCAGATGTGCGA
>APFE030018026.1:47555-71342 GCA_000404065.3 Pinus taeda
GGGTGCATCTCTAGTCCTGTCCTCAGAGCAAGATGTCATCGTCGATAAGGACAAGACCTGCCAGCAAGAAGTCATTGAAGACCTTCTCAAACTGCCATGTGTAAGGACCAATATAGTTGATGTGATGATAGACAAGACACTAACAACCGGGGATGGTTGACTGAAAAATGAGTCAAGATACATCGTAGAGAGGCTGACTCAGGCTAACTTCCCATGAACAAAAGCATGATTCAATGTGACTATGTGGCAGCATATGATGACTCTGTATAAGTTCCTCATGCAGGAGGCATGAACGAACCCTCGATATGATTGGAAAAGATAACAAATCAGGGGAGAACTGACTCAATAACAAGGTTAAGGTGTACCTAAGTCAAACTAAATCCCACCCAAATGGAGGAGACTTTGATTTGAGTGCTTTGTTCAAGGGTGACACGACTGACTTTAGTTACCAACAATAAGTGGAAACATTGTCCCGTTCCCTCTCTTTTTTGGAATATATAATTTTTTTGTCTTTTTCTTTAAGCTGGAAAAGAATAAAAGAATGCTATAGTACAGTGGAAAGAATGAGTTTCGGTGAAACGAATGATCCAGTTCCTGGGATTGGAACAATCATATCCTCAATGCAGGGAGGTGAAAACTGGTCAAAAACACTCAGAGGTGTGTTCCTTCCATGGGTCAAGGTGTGTCAAGTTGCAAAAGTCAAGGGCATGCAAATTTGATTTTGCAGTCGACATGGTCAAAAGTTGGCTTAAACACGAGTGCAAGTGAAGCCAGCTCAAGGCCAAAAGGTGCAAATAGTCAAAATGCAATGCAGTAGTACAACTCAACACAAAGGAGCCTCTAGGGTATAAGGCCAGAATGAAGCAAAGAAGCAAAGAGGAATGAGTCTTCATCGCATAAGTCATGGCGGGACTACAGAAGACTCCCGAGCCTACTCAGATCGAAGTAGCATGGGCAACAAATGCCAGTGAGGTTCTAACTACGATGCCCATGAAAAGGATGGCTCTACCATCATGTCACGATTTAACAATCAGCGAGTGAATATGGTTTACAAACCATAACGCGATGGGATCAACCCTATGGCAAGTGTATCGACACATGGAGGCTAGTATGCATAATGCAACGGAAAAATGGTTTCCCTAACCTATATTCCAGTGAGAAAATGATACCTACCATGACGGGTCAACATTCATGGAATTGTCTCGAAGTTTTCGAAAACGCGTCCAAAATGTCCTGAAAATCAAACCATTCTCGACATTCCAAGCTTCCAAGTTAAAAGTTACATGAGACAAAGAAAAATCAAGTTTTGAAAAAATTTACCATTTTCAAAGCTTATATAATAGTTTTTTGACTCACCATTATCATCGTCTTGATTTGAGAGCAAAGGAGTGAAGCAAAAGGAGCAAAGATTGCCATTTGCCAAATTCGACCATTCAAATCCTCCCAAAATCACCAGGTAACCCTTAAACTTATCTTGCATTCAATTGTGACTCGTTTTAGAATTTTTAATTCAAATTTCACTTTTGAATTATTGCCAAAAATGTTTCCGCGGCATATACACAGGTTGGTTATGTGCATCCCACATATACGCAGGCCCTAGATGCAACTGTGTATAAAATGGACCTACGTATATGCCGCGAAAAAATCAAAACAAGAATCTAACGGTCAAAATTTGTTTTTTCTTCAGGATGCCAATCACTTGGAGAGAAGAGAGCATGCCTTAGTGGACAATGAGGTTATGAATGATCCTAATTCCCTGGATGCCTTAAGAGGATGTGGTTTGCTAAAGTTCTTTAAAATGCCAAACATGAAAGAAAACACTCACCTGCTCGAAATTCTCATTCACTATTGGAGCACTGAGGATGACTTGTTTATTATTGATCAGATGCCACTCAAGATAAAGGTTGAAGATATTTATTTTATCACAGGCCTTTCCAGAAGGGGAGAGGTAGTACATTCCATAGGCAGATCACAAGGCAATCTCTCTATTGAGGACTACGTACATATATATTTCCCAAGGCATCCAGAAAATGTTGGAAGTCGAATTCCAATCAAGCATGTGGAGAGTTTAGCATTGGGGATCATCTTGTTCACTATAGCTAGAGTGAATGGATTAGCTTCCTTGCACTAGGCTTCATGGCTAACCATGAGCTTGGCAGTAGACTGTCTCACCACCATATTTTACTAGTGTACTCCTCTTCTCGCCAACCTGAAGAGCTAGCTTACTTCTATTAAGAAACAGTAGACCAAAAACTTCGGGTATGGAACCATTTTGTGCTCCTTCTTCTTTGAGAGGGTCCCAACGCTCCATCCTAGAGTATTAGTTTTAATCAGCACCCCATGAGATCCACGAATGGGCAGGTGGATTGACTTGATGAATTGACTAGGAGGTGGGGACGTTCCATGGACTGCATTTAGCGATGACTTATTCTCCTAGTGGGAGTAGCAGATCATTGCCATAGATGACTACCATTATGCTGAGCTAGAATTCCGAGGAGATCCAGATCTAGCTTTGCCACCAACCGTAGCATGGGGTGATATAGGTAAATGTTTTATGATTTTATGATTTTTTTTATGATTTTTTATGATTTTTCAAATATAAAAATGAATTTTGAAAACTATTTTTGATAGGATTCAGATGACTAATATGATGATCATGTTCCATATATTGGGACAGTGCAACTAGATGGGTTCCCATGTCATGGACATCACGGCCGAGGTGCCGAAGAGATGGTTGTGGAGACAGAGCGACTTCTACACATAGTTCAGCAGCACTTGGTGAGACTAACTCACTGAGTATCGATGGAGGCCATAGAGGATCTCCCTATAAATATGCAGTGTCATGTGGTTGGCATGCCACGAGACTGGGTTCGCACTCTGAGGCATGTGGCCAAAGCAGTAGTTGCATACTTAGCCGCTCATCCTGAGCCGGGGCATTAGATGTACTGGACATGATTATGGGCATTTGAGTCCCAATTTTTGTATACTATTTTGGACACACTTATGTACACTCGAGGTATTTTATGATATTTATATACAGTTCGAATTTTTATGCTTGATTTTATTGTGATGAACGAATGATGTGCTAGTCTAATGCTTGATTAGCGATAGAATCAGCTAACCAATTATGAGATCTTGGAATGTGCAAATAATTAACGTAAGTAAATGATCTTTATAACAACCTCACCCTTAAATATTGGCAATATAAACATGGATCCCTTACCCGATAAATGTTATTCAACTGTGACACTATCAATTGTGAATCAAGATAGACTACCAACGAATTGATTTCATAAGAAACTACTTCGGATAGTAAATTAATGACGACAGTATACTCGGCCATATTATTTGAAGTAGAACCAATGCATACTCCCCTTGACACCATCAACTGATCAGTTGGATGGTAAATTACCCAAGCTGCGGAAGCAAGGTTCTAAGTGTTCCGACTAGCACCATCAACAAATCCAACATAGACCAATTCATCCATCAACACCTGCCACTGTAGACCAAAAGTTTCGATATCAAAAAACTCCCGATGAGATATGTACAAACATACAAAATGTACAAAGAAGCCATTGCCTAGCTACTACTTAAGCAAAGTACTTCTTGAGGTAGAGCCCATTTTGGGGCTCTGCCAACTTGTTTCCTTCAAAATCAATTAACTCATACACCCCTTTTTCTAAAACTTCTTTAATTATAAAGGGATCATACCACATAGGCTTGAACTTTCCTACCCCCAAGGCATCCTTATCTTGGTCATAGACCAAGACAAGGTCACCTTCAGAAAAGACTCGAGGATGGACAACATTACTGTACTGAGTTTTAACCCTTTTCTTATGAGCCTCATTGATTGTGGCAGCATCTCAACGCTACTCATCGAGATGTTCCAAATGAAGGAGGCGCTCTTCGAGACTAGAGGTCTCCAGAAGGAGCTCAATAGGTAACTTAACAGATGGAATTTCACATTCAACAAGAAAGATAGATTCCATCCCATAAACTAACTGAAAAGGTGTAAAACCTGTAGCAATCTTTATGGAGGTTAGGTATGCCCATAGAGTCGGATACAACATAAGATGCCAATTGGACCAATCTTTGTCGAGCATCCTTTGCAAGATCGTCTTAAGGGTTTTGTTCACTACCTTACCTGTCCATTGGCCCAAGGATAATATGGAGATGAGTGCTCCTACCGGAAACCCAACTTAAGAGCCAATTTAGACATTAGTTGGTTCTAGAAATGACTTTCGTGATCAGTGACAATCTCTCTTGGGATACCAAACCTTGATATAACCTGATTAAAAAGGAACAATGCCACTATTTTACTATCATTTTTATAAGTGGGCATGGCCTCAACCCACTTCGTGAAGTAGTCTACGGCCATAATAATGTACTTGTGATTCACTACTGACGGCGAATTACAAGTTGTAAAATCAATACCCCACTTAGTAAAAGGATTGACAGTGACAATGGGAAAAAGAGGAGCTAGATGTGCGTGCATATTCCGAGTATAAATTTGACAGGGGTGACAGTGTTTGACCACTTCAACACAATCTTTGAAGAGCAAAGGCCAAAAATAGCTGGCACGCAAGATACGTTGGGTTGTAGCAAGCCCTGAAAGATGACCACCACAAGCTCCACTGTGACAGTGATTGAGCACTGACTCTGCTTCCTCTAGGGTTAAACAATGCCGAAGGATTGAATCAACCCCTTGACAATATAATGTATCACTAATGATAACATAGTTTTTAGCCAGGTGACGTGATTTTTGGCGTTCATCCTTAGAGAAAGTAGACGGAAAATTTGAAGTCTAGAGATAGACAATGATATATCCATACCAGGGGTTGAGTGAAGAGATGAGGAATAAATGTTCGTCGGGAAAACTTTCCTCATAAACAGTATCTTCTCCACAAGGTAGCTCGGAAATTAACTCCGCAAAAACCATAGATTTCTTAGTCTTGGTGGACAAGAACTCGAGATTGAATTCTTGTAAAATGACTATCCATCGATTATATTTTCCCCCAATCACTCGCCTACTGAGGACAAAATGGAATGGATTGACCGCCGTTAAGAAAAAAGTTTTGCATAGCAAGATATAATGGCAGAGCTACTAGACAACATGGATAGCTTCCAAAGCTAACTTCTCAATAAGAGAATAGTGCAGTTCAAGACCTATCAAGCCTTGGCTCAAATAATAAATCACATGCTCCATGAGAGAAACATATTCCTGAATGAGAACCACACCTATGGTTGATTTTTCCGCAGTGAGATATAAAAGGAAATCCCTACCATAATCCGGTGGACTCAAAAGTGGGGCAGAAACTAATGCCATTTTCAAGGCATCGAATGACTGCTGCACAAATTTGTCCCATACTTATGGAACTCCTTTTCGTAGCAGATGCATAAACCGTTTAGTGATCTCGGCATAATTCGCTATAAACCTTCTTAAGGAATTAGCCTTCCCTTGAAGACTTTGAAGTTTCCGAATTGAGGATGGGGGAGGCAACTGAATTATTGCCTCTATCTTGAATGGATCAACCCGAAACCCTTCATTTGACACAATGAACCCCAATAACTGACCAAATGTAGCCACAAAAATGCACTTATTGGGATTCAACCGGATCTTGTAAAATCGACATCCCTGAAAAACTAATCGAAGGTGACTAGGGTGATCAGTTCTCTTTCAAGAACAAGTAGCTATAGCTATATCATCTAAGTATGCTTTTATGATATGTTTAATGTCATGGAAATCATATGACATGACCCACTAGAAAGTAGCTCTAGCATTTTTGAGACTAAAAGACATCTTTTTGTATGCAAAGGTACCTCAGGGACATATAAAAGTTTCCTTATGTTGATCATCCGGACGAATAGAGATCTGATTATAACTGGAAAAACCATCCATGAAGGAGAAAATCTCATTACCCGCAAACTCATAACTATCAGTATTATCACAAGAAACCCTGCTTCAATGTCAGAGGGAGTTGATCTTTGAGTTCTAGATGAAGGATCTTGATTGGATACATTACTTCTTAGGCCTAGAAGTGTGGCAGGAGTTGGATGAGATGTTGCTTGGTTAAAGGAAGTGTATTATCACGATCCTTTAGAGATTTGGGATCGTGGATAACTAGTCCATGGTAACTCCCATGGTAACATATCTCAAGAAGCTAAGTAGTAGAGGAAGTAGCCAGGATTTCTTCAATAAGATCTGCTTTAGTAGTTGTGGTGATGGATTCAGTGAAACCGGATAATTTATGGTCCCTCTGTGACCTTTGTTTAGGTCCCTAAAGTCAATGCATACTCAGATTGTTCCTTTCTTTTTATCCACATGGAATGGATTAGAACCCAATCGGTAAGAGGAACAGGGTATATGAAACCTGCCTTGAGCAGTTTCTCTACTTCAGCTTTAATGGTTGCTGCTTTCCTAGGATTAACAAGCCGAAGGCTTTGATGAATCAGTTTGGCATTTTCATATGTCTTGATCTCATGTTGAATTATGGATGGATCAATGCCAGACATGTCTTCATAAGACCAAGCGAATACATCTCGAAATTCCTTAAAAAGGTCGATGTAAATTTGAATTTCTTCAAGGGAACATTCAGCTCTGATGAAGAGATTCTCGATCACGTTAGGGTTCCTAGATATTTTTATAGATATCAATTTTGAAATCATCGACATACTGCCTTTGGCACATGAGTGTATTGGAGCCAAAGGATTTGATACCGTACAAACATCCTTAGTAAACACCTCAGAGAACCTAGATTCTACTTCCTGCAATGGAGGAAGAAAATATGAACGATGGTGTAAGTCTTCCCAAGGTCGATCTACACCCATCATTATTTCTAATATTGCTTCTTTGGATGGTAAAACCGTATCTTAGCAGTCAATAGTGGAGGTAGAATCAAGGGTCCAGGGTGGGGCCACATCACCATCTATCTCCTCAAAGAAAGGAGTAGAATGGTTGTCTGCAGAGTTAACGGTAGACTGAGATCTAAGCTCTGCTACAGACATAGGAAATGCCATTCCACCAACTTGTCCATCAACTAATGTGGTCATAGGTGAAGGCAAGGTTCAAGGGTCTGAAAAATAATGAGTTCGAGAGAACTCTTCCCATGAAGACTCCTTGGATGATGAAATGACATTGGTTCTAGTGATAGGAGAGGGAAAATCAAATGTACCCATCAATGAAGAATACATCCCAACTCCTAGATTCTCAGTAGGCGGGTGAGGGTTATCCACTAAAGGAACATTAGAATCTGATGTTGCCCTAGGATCAACTGGAGTATAATCCAATTGATCAACCTTGATGATTTCCCCTCATGAGGAAAGAAAATGACACGAAACAGAGTCGAAACAACGTCATCCATTTCGTATACCTAGTTCCTTCCTAAGAGGAGATTATAATCTAGGTTAGCGTCAATGAATTCTACTTCGATATTGATGACCTTCCCCCTAACACATATGGGAAAGGCCAGGATAATCCCATGTGGCCTATGAGAATGCCCATCAAATGTAGTCATGAGGGTAGGTGAAGGAATAGTTGGAGGCGAACCAATGGCCTTCTAGCATGACATCGACATGACGCACATGGATGATCCTTCATCAATAATGGTACGAAAAAGGTTAATTTTCTGGTATGTAGGCTTTATTTGAAAAGCCATGTGATGATGGATTCGCTTTTTGACATTGAGCATGTCGAAAGTGAGCACTAAAGAGTTATTTGGATCAACTGCCCCTATCGCCGAAAGTAAAGCACTTCGTTGAGATCGACACAACTGGAGAACCTCTAAAGTGGACATGGCGCATGGACTCTGAGCCATATCCTCGAAAATGGAGTGATTTTGGGTGGCCCTAGCAATAGGATTAATAGTCGCATGTTTAGCAGAACCTTTCGGTATCCGTGGTATAGTCTCAAAAGGGGGTCGCTCAATATGAAGGTCGGTATTTTCGGGACCAGTTTTGACCTTGGATGCTTCAACTTCACCATAATCACATGACCAAGTGGTCACATGGATGTTAGAACCCATCACGAAAACATTTGATGATTTCTACCCTTCTTGGTTGCCCCCTACAGAGGTACCATATTTGAACTCGCGCCAGCAAGCAGTTGCTGCCCTTGGGGAAAAGAGTTGGTTAACATAGCTTGAGAGCTAGAAGTCCCTCGCTGCCCTAACAAGCACTGAGCACCTTGAATCTTTGGGCAGAGATGAGTTAAATGGTCTCCACTACATAGCTTGCATGGAAACTTAACTTTCTTTCTAGACTCATTTCCACCACCACCTGCATTATTGTCCGGTTTATTTGCGTCAGTCTTCCCATCTTGACTCTTTCTTACCTCATCCTTTCTTTTTCCCATTGGAATTTTGATTTCATTTGGGTTTGGAAGATTATATGGCATTAACTGAAGAGGGTTGAGAAGACGAAGGGTTAGACAATGTGACCTAGTTGTTAGAGGTAGTTTGTAAAGACAACTACTGCAATTGACTCAATAGGTTCACCGCATTTTTGTCTACGGATCCCACAATACCATCTGCATGAGGGCCTAGCTTCGAATTGGCTATATCAACCTTAGTCCCTGGAGCATCTGGAAGGATCTTTTGTAGAATCCCAGACTGAGAGTAAATCAATTCTAACTTTTGGGCCCTAAAAATATCTTCCTCCTCAAAATAGACTCTAGATAGGGAGACATCCTTAGATATTTTAGGTCGTAAAGATTCCAAAAACCATTTGAGATGGTATTCCGGAGGAATTTCATCTTTAATGAGCCTCTTTTTCCGTCTCCATTCCTGAATATGATCAGAAATGTGAGTTGTCGTGTCCTGACGAAAATTGGCCAGAAGTTCAATTTCGGTATCATAACGGATGGGTAATTGGAAATGGTTTAGGAAAATATTAGCCAAATTGGTGAAAGATGTAAAGTTGCCTACTGGAAACTCTATATACCACTTGGCCGCATTACCAGTTAAGGTGCGTTGAAAAAGTCTCAACCTAACCAAGTCATCGATAAGGGAGTTTGATGAGCACCACAAATGGAATGTGGTTACATGGTCACCCGGGTCTTCACCGCCTTTCCCCTTGAACTTAGGAATATCCGAAGGGAGTTTTCTTGGGACCGGAGGTTAGGCCAGATTGTATTTGATTAGATCATTCGTTAATTTTGTGAGATCTGGCAAGTTCAATGTTGCCAGAAAAGGAAGCATAGGAGGACCTTGGGGATTCCACCCAGATTGGGCAGAGCTCTCAAAGTTCTGAAAAGATTGGCCTAGATTTTGGAAGGCACCAGGCTAGCCAAAGTAACTAGCAAAACCACCCAAACCAAAAGGCAGACCTTGTGACCTAGCAAAACTCAGATTTTGACCAACTCCAGCCAAAAAACCTCCATAACCGGCGAAGCTCCCTCCTAAAGGATTATAAGGAGTCGATAACCCCTGAGAAGGATTCCAAGCAGAATCTAAGGGAGGAATCCTTCGAAACAAACTAACTATGGAGTACGGCCTATTCCCTTGTTGGCCAAAAAATGGATTCCCAATTCCCATGCCACTAACTGCAGGGTTAGTCCAACCTTGAAAGTGATTGTTGCCTTGTCCTGTAGAAGAACAAGGCATAGATCCTATCATCAGGTTGGAACGTGGTATATGACCACTTCCAAAAAGAAAACCCTAAAATGAAGCCAACCCACCGATCATGGGTGTGGAGGCACTGAATGGAACTGACGGAATACCCTATGAATGGGTGCCAAATGGGAAGAATCCAGAACTAAAAGTGTTGGCTTGGGAATTTCCACTCGTAGAAGGAATGGAAGTAGACACAACTAAGGATGTGCTGACAAAAGACCCAAATAAAGATGCAGGGGAATGGAAATAGTTCCTCCTCCTTCTACTGATGTTGGGTTCTGCATAGTTGTAGCACTAGTGGTAGAAGTCATGCTTCCAATAGTGGTAATTGATGGTAAGTACATAATATGACCTAGAATTGATGGTATATACATCAGAGTCCCAACATATTGTAATATGCCTAGATATTTAGACGGTAGAGGAGAGTTAAGAGCCGCTAACAACTATGGGAGTTCTTCTACCTCTATGTTATCTTCTGATTGAAAGAGAACTCGAGAAAGAACTGGAGTGCTCCTCTCTAGTTTTGTGGAAGTACCAGGTCTATCCAAAACACTAATGCCCCCGAGGGGAGGATCAATCCCCAATGCGTCAGCTGCCATGGGATGAAACCCACTGGCAATATTACCTCTATGCCTTATAGGAGAAGGCTCTAAACTTGGTGGTGAAAGACCACAAAGTCTTCGAGACCGTCTAGGAAATCGGTCAGCCACTTTGAACTTTTTAATAAGATCTAACTAAAGAGTCAAGAAAAAATGAAAGCTAGGCCAACTAAGAGCATAGAGCACACACTAAAAAGTCCTTAAAAGATGTCAGCCATTCAAACAAATTTCAAGTATTTCCACTCCAGGTGATGAGGACTGGACACCAAAATACAAGAAAGTGAAGTAAGGGGCCTTCCAAAGATATTCTAGGATAATGACGGTCCAGTCCTACTAGCAAAGGTAATAGAGGAAGTTATGGTGACCTCCTAACAATAGCCTACACCAGTGTAAGCCCCCAAGCTTCACAAGGGTGCCCTCCAGTAGTACCATTGAGAGTGATACAAAGTCGAACTTAGGTGCCACGGGATTCCCCTCTGTAGCCACCTATGTAGATGCCTAGGAGAAGCAAATAACGTTACCAACTCATGTTAGAATCCAGGCGGAACAGTCTTAAGGTAAGATCCGACAAGTAGGAGAGGGGGTATCTCTCTTCCTTATCTTCAAAAACCCTTGTTCTTAACTCCTAGATCCGTAGCTTTCCTGGTGTTCCTAACACTATTGGATTTGCACTCACTACTCAGAATCCTATGTTTGACAGTTTAAATGGCCTTGGAAAGTTTTCTCTCCACTCGCCTAATCCAAGGCCCTAAAATATCCTAAAACTTGTTGGTGTGTCTAAATTGACAATTATGAATATTTTCTAGTGTATTTTAGTTAGCGCTTGTTTTTAAATTGGTTGTTCTTTAAGTCAAGGGATAAGAGGAAGTGAAACTTGTGGTTTTTTGACGCAAAAGAAATTAATAAAAACCAAACTATATGCAAATGCACTTGTTTTTTTCTTCAATGAAAGAAATTTCTACTAGGTTCTGAGAAACTTTTAAGCAATAAATTCTTCTTTTCTTTTCTTTTACTCAAGCTTCACACCCAAAAAAATTAACAAAACTATGGATGCCCTAAAAGATGCATAAATTTATCCTATTGCAATGAGTACATGTTGATGCAAAACTGAAGACTACTCTAAATCAAAGAATGAAAGTAACTTGTTTCTCAATTCTAATTTGCCACTTAAGATGTTTAGATAGAATATAAGTTGCTAATGCTCATTTTCGTCCAAATACTAAAAGTGAATATCAAGACAAACAAAAATGCACTTTCACTCTAAAAAAGGAAACTAAATCGAAACAAGGCCAAAGAAAGCAAAAACCAAGTTTTCAAGAAGTTTTCTTCAAAAGAAAAAACAAAAATGACTTTTCAAAAGTGATCCAACTAAGACTAAAACTTTATGATTGAAGAATATTCAACAAAACACTTTGCAAGTTTACAACACAAAATGGGTGAAAACTAAACAAAAAGTGCTTTTCAAGATGCTCTTAAAAATCAAAAAGCAGCCCAAAAAAGCTTGGTGACCATGATCAAAAGATCAAGAAAGACAACTCTCAAAATCGTCACACAACAACTTTCAAAAAGAAAGAAAAGTAAATGGTCACAAAGATGCATTTCTAAAGTGCAAGCAGAAAGATCACCGAAACAAGATTTGCCACAAAGATTGAGACCAATCTTTTAGCCCTGGAAGACTAGAACAGCTAAGATTCCTAGAAATAAATCTTGTGTGTTTAAACAAGAAGTGATGACGCTTGCAACAAAACAAAGCAAGACCAATACTTTCTACAACCGAAGAGAGTTTGAAATCATGAACTTGCTGTAAAAATAAAGACTAACATAGAGAAGTAATTTTTTAGGAAAGACTCAGACCAACAAAAATATTTGAAAAATATTGAAAATTTTAGGGTATACGCGACTGTGTTAATGCACAGTTATGTGTATATGCTATTCGGCCCAAGGAACATTGCTTATGACGTGGGTCACCTTGAGGAAAATTTCATATGATGTGCTTCTTAAACTGAAAAAAAAAAAAAAAAAAAAAAAAAAAAAAAAAAAAAAAAAAAAAAAACGTATATGAACAGATCTCAAAAAAAAAAAATCAAAAAAGGTGTGAAGAAACTAATCAAACTTGCAGTTCAAGTTCCTACTGGAATAGACTACATAGTCACAACAAATAAATAAACAGATGAGCCCTGATTGGATTGAATAGACCCAAACTAGGAACAACAATACTATTGTGCCCAGCGAAGTCACCAATTCTGTTAAGGGAGAAAGTCCCCTAGGGTCTTGGGTTAATACCCTGGCAGATCAAGCATTATCTATAAAGAAAAGCAAGAATTCCACACAGCCATGATGCTAATATAAGTAAACTACATGAAGAGAGGTGCACCTAGGGGTCCTTCATTTGGGAAGATCTAGCTAGGGTCCAAACCCTCTTGGAGTCCTTTTCGATCCTTCTACCTGCAAAATAATCAATTCCAGAAAGCATAGAAGTATATGGAACAAGCATCATAAAGAAATCATCTTCATAGCATATTGAAAGATAGTTAGTTATATAATTAAAACAACCATTCATATGTGAATCATAACATTAATAGCATAAGCATGAAGAAGATTGATATCAGGAACAAGAAAAGTGTTTCTTTTTATAGATAACTAAAGTATAGAAAGGAATGATTTCACCTGAATCTTCCTTTCGTAGGCTCCAAGCAGAACCGTCCTCCGGAATTGTCCAGTCTCAAGCCTTCAACAAACTCCTTCCATGACTCACTCTAAGATATCTCAACTAATGGAAAGGCATCCTAACTCAAGGCAACAAGGGTTTCCTGTAATGGGCGAAGTGCTAGAAGCACAAGGATAATCTTAGTAGAGTGATTTTTCTCTCTCTTCTCTCCTCCCTAGGCCTTCCCATTAAAGCCTCTTTATACTTCTCCCAAAGTAGTTTTTTAGTTGGGAATTCGTTGGGAACAATTGGGCCATGGGCACTAATAGGTAATCAACAATTAAAACCCGTGATCTCCACCTGAAATTAAGGGGATTTAATATTTTTAAGTGTTTTAAGACATATACGTGGGTTGGATATACATAGACCTGCGTACACACACGTTTAGCTCAGGGAAATGTCGCGTATAGGGAGTAAAACACTATTTTTTAAGTATTTGGACCAGGTCTAGAAGGAGGGGTTGCCCTAGGCCATGAGTGCAGCATCACAAACATAAAGAGTGAGATTTGGAGCTATAACATACATGGCAACCACTCATGCAAGCAAGGAAGCAGTTTTGTTGCAGAGATTGTGTCCAAGTATGGGGTTAGTACAAGGAGCTATAAGGATAGACTGTGACAACCAGTGTGCAATTTTCTTGGCAAATAACCCTGCATATCATTCAAAGACAAAGCAGATTGATGTTCAGTATCACTTTGTGAGGGATATGATACAAGACAAATAGGTGTTGGTGGTAAAGGTGGACACTTTGAAAAATACTGCAGATGCATTGACAAAATCTATGAGCTCTGAGAAGTTCTCTTGGTGTAGAAAAACAATGGGCATTGCAGGGCTAGATAAATGACTAAGCTCTCTTGTGGCCCCTTGTGGAAAGAAAACAAAAAGTGCGAGAATGTTGGGTTGTGTTATATTCTTTCCACAACAAGCCCGCATAGTTAATTGGGGGGTTAGAGGGGGGGTGGAGCCTCCCCCTTCATTATGCCAACTGCGTAGAGGGGTGGTCATAGGGGGTTTCAGGGGTGTAGGTAACCCCTCTCTATGGGGTCTGGGGCAACAACCCAGAAAATTTTGTTTTTTGGACACTATGTTTGGTTGGGCGGACCTTCCTATGGTTTTGTGCATGTTTTTTTCACATGGTTTTGGGCGCGATGGTTTTCGGTTGTAACATTGAAAGGAACATGATCAAAAATCAACCTGGTAGTCCCAATTTTGGGATCCAAGGGAAAATCTCTGTGTATATGTGTTTTATGTGTTATTCTCTCGAATTGTTTATTTTCTGTGTTTTAGAATTCATATGTAGGTAATTTATGTACAGGGTTAAAACCTACACCTAGCAATTTAATGGTTATTCTTTTCATGTTTTAACATTGAGCATATGGATAAGAATTGTAGAATATATGATAGCGGTAGGCATTACCAAAACGCTCGAAGCAATTTTGCAGGATTGCAAGATAGGTTTCAAACAAACCTTTTCAATAGAATGTTTGTGTCACTAGATCTATCATTTATGCCCAACATTGAATGTCACAAATGCCATAATTATGGGCGTATAGTTGATGATCGTACGTTCAATATGGAATCTTCCAGCCCTAACATCAAATATAGAATGGTTTGGAGAAGAAATAAAAAGGAAGAATATCAAGTAAATGAAAAAGTCTTTGCAGTCATTATTTTAGGTTTTGTAAAAGAAAGAGGTCATGATGAATCAATAGGTACATTGGAAGAAGTCAAATCTCAGGATGAGCCATCCAAAAAGTTGGTTCATGCATTATTCTGAAGAATCCAACTTGTTGACTCCTTGAATATTTAAGAGGAGTCTATGCAATACTTGTGCTTTTGAATATCTATCTTTTGACAGGTTGATAGTTGGTAGTTATGAATAAGTAATATGGTTATTTTCAGTAGAGTAGAAACGTTTGGGAGGATCCAAATTGACAAGTAGAATAAGCTATGTAAATCTATATGATGCATAGCATGTAAAGGGGAGATGGGTTACTTATTGCAGCAAGAATCAATCAAGGAATTTCAAAGCAGATACGTATCTTAAAGGAAGACAGAGTAAGACGTTTTGTGACAGGGAGCATAGATAGCTTACAGGTCCATAAAAGAAATCAATTTTTTAGGGGGAGTCACCCTTTTCCATTAATCTCAAAGGGGGGGGAGAAATCATGAGAGGAAGATTAATGCTTAAAGTCATGGGGAGCTACACTCATTGGAGTATGTGTTTCTATAAATGAAAAAGGGGGATATTTTTGAATGGATTTATCGGTGATGCCAACATTAGTGATTGGATGTTCTTAATATTTGTTTTCAATTGGAAGATCCATTGGTCAAAGATCCTTGAAAACCATAGAAACCCTTGAAGCTCTAAATAACCCCATACTTATTGATGATTACTGAGGATGAAGATAGTCAGTTTTGTCTCGTGAAAATTATCATTGGTTTCCTTTTTGTCATGTCGGCTTAAATTATATGTGGCACATCATGGGACTCCTCACAATTGAGGATAAATGATCAAACAAAGTTTATGACCCCATTCAATGGTTAAAACCGACAAGGAGGTACTACAAACAAATTTATTTAGTTGAGAAATGTAAAATGAAAAGGGTGTGGTGAAATTTCCCAAAAAATTGATAATGTTGCATCATTATATTAGCCAAGTTAATGGTGCAAAAAGGAAGAGGCTAAAATTTAACTTATTATGGTCAAAAGGTTAAAAGTAAAAATCAAGGTTATTATGATCCAAAAATTTAAATTTTAATAGGGATTTTTGGCTCCAAAATAAAATGTAAAGTAAACATTTATGGTGCCAAAAATTTGAACTTAGTCGTATTATCTATTGATAGGCCCCTTTCAATCCAAAAGAAAACTATAAAACGGTATCTCATTTCATCTCCTTGGCAAGAAAAAGTTAATTAATATCTTTTACCTATGAAAAGTATTTCAACACTATGGTAATAGTGCAAGATCTTATGAGAGATGAGATTGGTGGAAGCATTTTTTTTTCCTTTTTCTTCGATTTTGTCTTCGATTTTTCATTTGAGTTTCATTGATCTCTATCGCATGTATAAAGGTTTTTTGTTGTCATTAGAGCATCTAGTTTGAGCTCAAGTATCGGTATACGACTATGTGTTAAGAAGTAGAGTGGGTATGTGGCACATATTTGGTATTGTTGGGCCTTTAGGCCACTCTTGCAGGCATTTTTTTTACAGTTTTGGGTGCTAATCAAGAGAAAATATTGATCATATTTGGGATCCTCTAAGGCGTGTTTGTAATGTGTCCTAGAGAGGAAATTAATGCCAGTTTCAAACCTTTATGTGCATGTCCATCACATATTATTATTGTATATGTAAGGCTTAATTCTCCATGATATAAAATAAGGTCTTGAGAGAGGTTGAATTTTTCGACGATTTGGCCTGTTATAATGACTATGTTCAAATGAAATTTAAGGAAATTTTGGCCACTCTTCATTATTAATATTTCCTACAATTTATTGAGGGGTTGTGTGACCAATTCAAAGCTAACTTTTTGGCTCATCTAAGACTCAACCAAATATTCTTAAATCTTAAAAAGTTTCATCGAAGAATAGTCTTAAAATTCAATGTGATTTGTTTATGTTGTTGAGCACTGGAAAAGGTATGTAATTGCCACTTATTTCTCAATATTTTCCTTTAATTCATAACACCTTTACATTCTAAGATGATCATATGATAAAGGACTATGATAGAATTAAGGGGAATTGTGATTAATTTAAAATGATTAATTATTGTCTTTTTTTATGCAGAAAGTGAAGAAAATAAAAAATCTCCATTCTAGAGGAAAATACAAGGCAAAACCAACTGTTGTCCCTTTGATAAGAAACTGCATCTAGATGAGGAGATCAAGAGCGGAGCACATGGACCAAGAAAAGGAAGAAGAAACATGGTATCAATGCAAGAGGACAAAAATATAACTGAAGATCAGAGATATGGCGAATCCCTCAGGATCCTTTGATCCTCATGGATCGCTACGTCAAGGCTATCCGTATTTTTGGTATTTTTGCTTGGCCACTATAAAAAGGGATAGCGCTAGCCTAAGCGGTGGATTATTGTTGATTTATAGGAATTGTTGTTGTAATCTAAACTTTGATCATCGACTCTCTTTAAAGAGTGATCAATGTAACTCTCTTTTTATGAATAATACATAAACTTCATTGTTGTTCCGTTATTTGATTCTAGAGTAACCACAGCAATGCGTCCCTGGTGGCTAAGGGCCTGGCCCTAGTGGATCACTTGCTTTCTGTATCATTATTTTCTGATTATAGTCTTGTGTGGTTTGATTTCCTTTACTTTCTCTATTCGGTAATCTTTTGTTCTTAAACATTTCATTGACTTTCTCTGTTATGCCGAATTAGTAATTGAATGGTAAGATTATTATGTGCAACTGAAAATGTTATGTTGTTCATTCTAAAATAATATTGCACTATTTAAGTTGGATATTGTTGTTCCTTTACAGATTAACATTGTTGTTCATTTACAGATTGACACTGTTGTTCATTTTTAGAGTGATATTGATGTTCATTTATAGATTGGCATTGCTGCTCATTTAGGTACGGTTTACTTATAACTATGATTGTTTTTCATTCGATTACTGTTCCATTATCATTGCAATTTTTGTTCCCTGATAACTGTGGTTAATGCTTATTACGCTAAAATAAGATTATTGATTCAATCATCCTAGATTCATTGTGTGTTTGCATTTGATTAAGTTTGTTGTTCAATATTTTGTAGTTAAGTTTGTTGTCCAATATTTCGTAGACTTACTTAGGTTTTTCGTTCCTTTCTTAGGTTGTTGTTCAATTCATTTATTGGTTAAAGGTTGGTGTTCAATTCCTTTCAGTTAAGATTGCTGGTTAATTCATTCCTGAAGATTAAGCTTTACTGTTTGATCTTCTTAATATATTAGTTGTTGTTCCTTTCTATTATTTCCAGCATTTGCTTTGGTGTGAACATAAGGATCCACAACTATAGCGAACATTGACTATTACTGTCTAGTTCCCAGATTGGAGATCTTGTCTTTGATTGATTTTCATTTGCATCAGTTTACAAAGGAAAGAGTTATCATTACTACATCCTTGACTAATGATTGTTGTAGTTTCTTAAGTGAATGATTTAGTTACAAGCATTTTAGTTTCTTGCCATTACATTCAAAGTTTGTTGCAAGCATTTATTTACTTTTGTAGAACACTATACTACTAGCATTACTCTCAAACAAGTGATTGCCTCAGACTGAGTACACTCTCGAGATAAAAATTGTACCTGGATTGATAATTAATGTAGGGTAAATAGAGGTTAAAAAGACCCTTTTTACTACTCAACACATGTGTTCTTGTCCCCAATTTGTCCTATTCCGTGGAGCAATTCAGATGCAAATTATGGATATAGTTTGAGATCTCCTGTAGAGGTGACACTTGGTTGTCTATGATCCTTATCATGTGTTGCCACATGGTAATCCCCCCAAGCTTGTTTCAGTATGCGAAGATCAATGGATATATGGTGATAGATGAATCTTCCCTATGATGATTCTTCTTCATTAGATTGTGACATCATTGTTTGAGATGATACATAGTGGAGATGAATAGAGATGAGCAGAGAAAGAAGAGATATTTGATGCAAAAATAAATCATTCCCTAGCTGAGAGGAACTATTCAAAATTGGCAGCTCAAGGATGAATTTCCTTATCTAAAATATCATTTCTAACAATTCTAAAGTGACTTTCTAAAAATAGAAAGTCGAGTCTAGCATCTCAAGTATGACTTTCCAAAAATAGTAAGTCACCTTGCATCAATTCATAATCAAATATAATTGATGCAAAATAACTTAACTTATCATTAATCAATCCTAATAGTTCAATCTCATATTAATCATCAATATTATTATTAATACCATTATCATTTATGATATTATAATTAAAAGGAAATTCATGTCTCTCAATCATGGCACTCAATCATGTCATATGTAAATCCCCTCAATTAATGCATTTGCTACTCTCTCTAAATTAATGGATGTGTTACACTCTCTCTTATGAACTCATTAAAAGAATAGCATATTCATCTTACACACTCATTTTAGAAGCATGTCATAAAATATTCCTCTTACACACTCTTTAATGCATATGTTACATTCCCTCCTTAATGGCATGAGTTACAAAGGAATGCATACCTCCTTAATGGAATAATTTAAGGCATGTGTACCTGACTAAATGGCACATGTAACTCCTCCTCAAGGCATGTGTGTTTTTTCTTCCTTATGACCCAAATTTGTTGCTCCTCTTATATCTATCTCATTTCATCCCATTCTCACTACTTGTGCATTGTGAAAGAAGAATTTGAACTTGAGAGAGAGTTCAAGAGACTTGAGGAAGATTGTGAGAAAGAGACTTGGAGAGTAAGAGTAGGACTTGGTGAGCCAAGGTTGCTTCAATTTTTTAGTGTATAATTGTTGATTCAGTTGAAGGGAAGCTTGATTTAGTTTTTCCATCTTCTTCTTCTACTAGTGATATTTATGCTACAACTTATTCAAATTTTGGTGAGCTTACTCATTATCTTGATCTCTCATTGTACTCTATATCTTTGCTGAACAATTGATATCTAATAGAAGAAGAATCTAGTTGGGTTTTCCCCTAGTCATGGTACCTGAATTCTCTGTGTCTCATTTCTATTCTTGCTTGTCTTCTATTGTGAATTTGGTTTATGTTCTATATACAATTTCTTAACTAATATTGCAGCAATTTTTTTTTTTGAAATAAGTAATTATTACAACATAGAAATTCAGAGTTTCAATAGTACATAATTGTTAGTAAAAAATGATAGAGTTATGAGGAAAATAATGATGATGAATTTTTTCTAAGGTTGTGAAACCAATGCCTATTAGTTAATGCTACGTGAAAAGAAGCTATGTTGCAATATGATTTTTTTGAGAGATCCATTGTTTGATTGTGGTGATGTATTGATATTGTGTGTTGTCAAAATTTGATATATTGAACAAAGGGAGGGATTGATATATTGAATAGTGACAATATAGAAAAGCTAATATGATTTGAGCATAGGTTAACTAACTTTTATGAAGCTAGGGTTTGATGTACAAGCACATTTGTTTGAGTAGAAGTTATTTTAAATCAAGCACAGGTGTATCCCATCTGAAAATATATGAAACATGGTACGACATGGTGAGTTGAAGGTCATAGCCTTTATAGCAAGTGGTAGCTTGTTGAGTAGGGTGGCAAGGTGGTGCAAGGTAGGAGAGTGGAGTCTCCTTCAGGTCAGATCCTGAGAACACTTCAGGATGGCAGGGCAGTGCTAGGGTAGGTTGGAGTTTGTGTAGGGTGTTGTAGCATCCTTCTAATAGTAGATAGTGAATTAGGGATTCGATGTTTCCTTTATATCAGATACCATAAAATCAACCGTCAAAGTGTACATCCAGTAGTAGCTGGTAAAAAAGATGTTAGTGCATCCGTTAAGTTGTAGCTCTTAAAATAAGGGATTGAACCCTCCCTTAGTTGTAGCTAAAAATGATGGAATTTGGAACTTCATATTTATCTACATTTTATTGAAGACAAATATTAAGAAGAATTTGGTGGTTTTTGTCCGAAATGGGTTTCCACCTAAAAATATTTGTGTCTATTGTCTTTATTATTGTGCATTATTGAATGGGGTTGATGAATGTTTATGTTTATCTTATGCTAATAACAATTAATTCTCTATGAAGTTAAAAATATAATAATTGATCATAAATATTGATTCACCCCCCTCTCAATATTTCCAACAAGAGGTACTTCTATGCACACATGCAAGTTGAGAAGAGAGGAGAGAGAGAATCTAATCCTTCTGTCTTTGTATATCTTTGTCCTTCTTTACATCCTCCTCTTACCCAGAAGTTTCTTGAGTGAGGAATGTGAATTTCCGAAATGACAAGCTCGAGCTACCTTTATATAGTAGTCTTTCTAGGGTGAATATACATGTCTCTTGGCCAGGGAAAACTTGACCTGGACAAGAATCGACTTGTCACTTTTTGGAGCCAAACAATACATTTCAAAAATTCAAATTTACATATTTTAAAAGACGCAACGGGACTTTGACTCAACATAAATTTTCCTTTTGCTTAAGGATTTATAAATGTGCTTTACAATGATAAATATAATTACATCAAGTGGAAAGAAATAAATTATGAAGATTGACCATAGTTACAAATTCAACAATTGTTAACCATGTAATCCTATAAAAAGGAGAAACCAAGAAAAAAGAGGACATAGATAGAAGCATGCACAGGAATGAGAGGAAGAATAACATTCTCTAGAATGGGGAAATATTTCTTTAGGATATCATGGAAAGGAAAAACAAAGAAAAAAAAAAGAGATCAGAGGAAGATATAGTGTGAACCAAGAGAAAACCATGTGCATGAAGCAAGCTGACCAAAGATAGAGGAGAGCACAAAGAGAAAAAGTTATGTGACTTGTGGGAGTGTAGGAGAAGAGTAGAAAGATATAAAAACAAGAAGAATATTGATGAGATAATTGCATGAATTAGAAGAAGATTTATAGCTCAACCCTATGTTTTTTAGAAAGGTTCCATCATAAATTATTGGTCTATATTGGGGGTGACCAATTCTAAGAAATATTACATTGTAAAATAGCCTATGGTGGCATGGAAGGTAGCTCACCCTTCATCATATGTAGATAGTTTTTTGTTTAATATCAAATAAGTGACCTTGAGGAATTAGATTTGTATTGTAATCCATAATGAATTAAATGGAAAATATGTTGATATCATATGTATCTACGAGTCTACATTTTGAATGCATATCATAGTCTATGTGTTTCTTGTTTATTAGATAAAATAGTTAATTTGCTAGTCTTACCTAGAAATTTGGTTTTAGTGGATGTGATATTTATGTAGTGTTCATATGCATACTTGTATATCTCTATTTTCTCTTATGATATTCATTAGGACAATAGGAAAACTCAGCCTGTAGTCTTGGTTATTGTATATGTCCCTTGATGTTGCAATCCCTAACTGAATAAGAATGATGGTTGAGAAGAAAAGGGAAGTAATATTCTCATATGCTTGTAGAACCAAAAAAGAATGGATGGCTATTAGAGACTCTGAAGGAGTTGTAAGCAGAAGTATGGTCTACCTTAGATAGACTAGAGAATCTTTAAGTATATTGTGTAGAGAAAAACATGCTTTCAATAGTATGTGCTTAGAGACAAGAACAAAAATGGAGACTTAAGAGATAGATTCTTTTCAGGAAATTTTAGGGGAAGTGTTAAAAGCGTTCACTCAAGAACCCTAGATATGGTGGACTTTTACTAAAGATATTAAAGGAAAGGCCTAGAATAGGGTAGTGAGATGGAGGAATGGGTACCTTCAGGACTAACAAGGACATTGCAACTCTAGAAATATCTTGGGTGGTCATTTTTCCTATAAAAATACCTTCTAGCCTCAGGGGCATACTTGGGAATTAATTCTTTCAAGCCTACTTTCCTCGGGAGCAATTTGGGGACTAATTTCCCCCTTAGAAGTTCAAGTTATTTGAAAATTTAGGATTTGTAGAGACCTCAACCTATGTTCATATGGATGATAATAGGGGTAATAAATAAGTGTTGGAAATAATACTGAGAGGGGGGGGGTGAATCAGTATTATCACATTAATAAAACTTTTCCATTTCCATAATCAGATTCATATATGCTACTTCCACAACTTCTTATGATTAAGTTAATTGATCTTCAATGAGTGCATTAAAACATTATCAACCATATTATCAGTTAACAGATGCAGTAACATAGAATAGATCATCACACATAAGGTACACACATGAACACCATGATATAAGGTGGAAACCCAATGCTGGAGAAAACCACCTGCTGCAAGTCATCTCAATATTCTTCTTAATAAGAAAATCCTTTTACAATATTTGTACTAGTGTAGCCTTATACCAGTATGGGAGCTACAACCTCCTTTGCTCTTGTACTATCTGATCCATTTACTAGTACGCAGGCTACTACCTGCTACAATGCTCCAAAGATTTCCTTTAGCTCTTGTACTAGCTTATATACTAGTACGTAGGTGCTGACCTACAATCTTCTCGCCTTCAGGTACCACGTTTCATCAATTTTCAGACTGGATACACTGAAGCACACCACTACAATCTGAAGGCCACGTTTCATCCAATTTTCATACTGGACCCATCAATATCATTGAAGCACACAATCAATCAACACTAGCATTATCAATCTCTGAATCACACAATACTGAATCCCTGTCAATAAAAACAGTCACCAGAACACAGAGCAGAACCCTGAACTCTGCAACACTATTCAGAACCAACTGTATCATCAAAATCGTGCATTAAAGTGCATACGCTACTTGGACAAACCGAACTCGCGTACATACACACTTTTACCAAAGCCAATCCACGTATAGATCTATAAATATTCAATCATGACTTGCAGCGATTTCAAACTTAAGTTATACCCAGTTCAGAACATTAC
Organism: Pinus taeda; assembly: GCA_000404065.3. NCBI lineage: Eukaryota > Viridiplantae > Streptophyta > Pinopsida > Pinales > Pinaceae > Pinus > Pinus taeda. The sequence goes on from APFE030018026.1 coordinate 70,998, forward strand.
TTGCATCAGTATACAGATCTAGAATAAACATAATCAATCATATAGAGATAGTTCATTTCAAACCATTTGATCCCTATCTATCCTTAGATCTTGTTCTCCATCAACTTGTGAGATCCCTCCTTAGCTTAGATCAAGCAACTCATAACCTGCATACTGGATCTCATCCTTCATCAGATATTCAAGACTTTTTCCATACGTTTTCCTAATGATCTTCTTCTCCTTTTATAGTCTTAGGCCTTGCTCAATACCATGGTCCAAAACCATAGGTTCAAATTCCAAGGACTAACCGCCACGGACCATAGGTAAGTTTTCCAACATATACGCGCTTTTCCTTGCATGAATGTG